>JACGTP010001350.1:0-10971 GCA_023678845.1 Mischocyttarus mexicanus
ATATGCATTTATTGCTCCATTTCATACTTGACAATCGTAATAATTATCATCTCAAAAAGAAAAAAAAATCTTATTTTTAGACCCCTCTTAAGTTTTATTTCATTAAATTAATTACGAATTATGTAATGTTTGTTTTAATAATGTTCAAATCTAATTAATTGTTTATACAATTACACAATTCATATATTTGATTATTAAATTTAATTATTTTAGAGAAAAAAAAGAGAGAAAAGAAAGAAAGAAGTTTGAAATATCAAAGAATATTTCTTTCCATCTAATTAATATTTTTTTTTTTAGTATCCAAAGTGATGAAAGAAGAGTGAAAGGAACCCAAACCAATCCCAAGTATTTTACAAGTTTTTTCTTTTTTTTTATTCTCAACACTGTACTATCCTTCTCTCATAAGATTATTAATTCAACTTAAAGAAAAAAAAACATATAAAAAAGGCATTTATTGAAACTGTAACCACTACCTTTGAATCTTCCAAGATGAATTTGATCTTCCAAGAACAATTTGTGATGGAAGAAGAAGAAACAAAAAAAAAGTAGAAAAAAAAAACTGCACTCTTATCTCTTCTTCTTCCTTCTTCCTTCTTCTTATGTTTGATTAAATAAACCAATAATTAGATTTCAAAAGGTAAACCAAATAGTCTTACATTTGAAGTAACTTCAAAAAAAAAAAAAAAAAAATAGAATAATCCTTCCCCCAGTTAGTTTTGTACAAACTTTGTCAGACCCAGGTGAACAAAATGATGAAGAAAATTGATGAGCTTGGTGAGGGGGTAAAAAAAAAGGAAAAAAAAAAATACAAAGAACTTAAAACGTATTAAATGATTTATCTGAGATGAAGGAAATAACGATTATCCTTTTTTCTTTTTACGGAATTTAAGAAGTCGCGACGAAAGTCTACAACCAACTGCATGAAGAAAAGGCAAGTGTACGAGTTTATATACACACACATATATATATATATATGTATGTGTGTATGTATGCATGTATATATGTTGTTGAGGAGGCTGCATCATCGAGTTAAGCAACAGTTTCGGCCCATTCGAAAACTTTTCCGAACTAAACAGTTAGAGTCTTTCTTTTAAGGGGATGCCCCGTATCACAGCTAATTCTTCAACCACATTTTCAAGAATTCTTTTATTTTTCTTAATTACCAATAAAAAGATACAACTTTGAATTTTTTATAATATGTTTATTAATGTTTCAGTAACATGTACAAAAATTTTTAACAATAAATATCCATAAGAACACGAGTTGTACCACTTGGAAGATCCCTAAATCTTGAAAACAATATTGTCAAGAATGTTTCCATTATTTTAATACTCGTTCAATTTTTACCATTTAATTTAACATATTTAAAAAATCCAGTTATTTAATCTATCGCATAATGTGATTCCCCCCAAAAAAAAGGACGTTTACTTTTTTATTTCCTTGTTTATAGACTTGTCAAATATGAAATGGAGCAAATTTCAATTAGAATTACGTGTATTTTTGCTCCATTTCATATTTGACTGCGTAATACGTTTGATATTTTTCCTCGTAGCAAAGACAAAGGTCAATGTAATTCAAAAAAAAATATATATTTTTGGTAATTTAGCAAACCAATAATAAGTTGGTTTAGATTTAGTAAAATATTGAATCTTTTTTTTTTATTAAATTTTATATAATTTAAAATTTGAATTTATTGTGGTAGAAACTGTTTTATCGATAACAGGTATAATGGTAATAGAAAAGAAAACAAGTTAAAATTAGTTCTTTAGAAAAATCATAAAAGGCAGTATTATCACAGGATAACGTGATAGGGTGGGGCATTATGTTTTGGTATTTCATTTGACTTATTTTGATGTCATCAAATGAATCAATGTTAGAATAATACAGTCATATATTATTGTTCCTTCTTTTTTCTTACCATTATTATTATTATTATTATTATTATTTTTATATGTCAATTGGAATGCAATTGCAATTGCAATAATAATAATGTATAACAAACGAATAAGTGAATTATTTTTAATATGTTTCATTTATCAAGGTAAATAATAATCTTTTAATATTTTTCAATCATTAAATTATTAATTAAGTTTAATATACAACAAATATAAAATTCTATTTATTTTTTCATTAACAAATTTGAATTTTATTTTTATTTTTATTTCTACTTCTTTTTTTTTTGTTTTATATAGTATCTGGAGTGTGTGAAATACCATCAATAATTAGAGGTTCATGGTTTTCTTGGGAAAATGGAAGAAATACTTTAACTGAAATTAATGCTGTTACAATGACAAATCGTGGATCTTGTATAGCAATGATTGAAGAATATCATGTTAATTATACATTTGTATTTCATAAAAATAATTGTTATCATTGTGTTAAACTCATTGTTAGAACCGTTAACATATTGGAAAAATTAGAAGGTAAGCTTATCGGTAAGCTTATTTGATTATTGAGTTTATTATCAATTTTTATATTGTTTTAGCAAGTTGTGTTAATCTAGCCAACAACGATGAACCAACGATAGAAAATGTGTGTAAAGGATTACGTCCTGATCAACAATTAATAACATTATTTTCTGAAAATTATGTTCCAGTTAATTGTAGGTCATCGCTTGAAGGTGTATGGCAATTCGCTTATCAGGCAAGTTTTTTATTTAACACGTTGAGTGCGGCACCGGTCTCCTGGGACTGGCGCTAAACTTTCATCCGGGACAGCGCTGGTCCCTTGGGACCGGTGTTAGACTTTTCCTTAGGCTAAGATCTGTCCGGTGGGACCGACAGTATTAAAATTAAAAAATAAATGTCGCCTGAATGAAATGTAGTCAAATATGGGGTTTTAATGAGCTTTATTAAAACATTCTAAGCAAAAGTATGGCTGGTATTTACACATGTAACAAAATGTAACAATCTTTTTTGTTAAATTTTTGGCTATCTTGGGCCCTCCTTATACCGGCTTGCTGCCGGTAGACCGGAAAGGTTAGAAATATTGGCTCCGTGCTCAACGTGTTAATAATGCTTTGATATTTTCTTTCGCTGTCAAAATGTGTATTCTGTGGATATTGATTAGAATCTATTTGTTTTGTTGTAGAATCGATTTAGGTTTACAGGTGAATGTAATCATCCCGATGCACAAATACGTTCTTGTCAAACTGCTGGTACGCAGTTTCTTATAACTAATCAAAAATTTAATATAACTTACAAACAATGTCCAGGCATGAAAGATACCTTTGATGGAGGTTTGTTCATATATTGAAATATATTTTAAATCAATTCTTTATGTATTTCATTATTTTATATTTGATTTTAGTGGTAGAGTACAGTTGTTTAGGTGATTGGTTTGTCGACAAGAATCACTTTTTTGCTGTAGCTAATACCAAAGAATCTAGAAAGGATGAAAAGTATAGATGTTTCTTAAAAAATCGTGATGATGATTTATACATCGGTGTATCTATAACAGCGGAGTGTAATACTTTGAAAACGGTTGAAAAGAGTCCGGAAAGATTAAGAGTTACACCTGTTAAAGCTGAAGTAGTAGAACCTGGTTGTCGTTTACCACAAGATATGCATGGTAATTGGATTAATACAGCTAATATCGATGCAGATATTTTTATCAATGAAACACATATCATTGAAACTTGGTATCCAGATGAAGGTCGTTATAGGCGTACAATTTATGTTTGTCGTGAATTAAGAGATAGTAGAATTATGATGGCACGATTAACTGTAGATGGCTGGTACGATATTTTATACAACTTATATTATTTTCTTTTATAATTTATATCATTCATTTAAAATCATATTTTTGTTTTACATTACAGTCAAAAAGATTATGTTTGTTTCGATGTTGTTCCTCGTCATCATAATATTATCAGATACCGTCGTGGTGTTGCAGTAATTAAAGATGATTTTCATACAGTTTGCTCTTGGGTTCAATTTCAAAATACAAATAATTGGAAATATGATTTATTCCTAGGTAAACGTATATAAAATATAAAACAAGATAAAATGTATTTGACATTAAATTCTAACTTTTCTTTATCGTTTCATTTTTTAAGCGGAGAATCCTGTACCTGTACGTTGTCCTGTAGCTGGAAAATACATGTTTCATCAAAAAGGAGATGTTCTTTTTGAAACACGTATCTTAGGCGGTGTTACTTTATCACCACGTCCAAATATTTATTGTAAACAAAATATTTCTGATTTTTCTGTTTGCGATACAGATCAAAAGGAAGTAGCAATAGATGAGAATTATTGTTTGTCTGTGGATCATTTAGGAAAACCAGTTGATATTTATAGTAAGTAAAAGATTTGATTAACATGTTTTAATAGTTTCATTAAATTTGTTCAATGAAATTTATCCTACTTTCTTTTTTGTTTCTTTTATACAGGCGAACCTGATTATAAAATGAAATGTATTGGTTATTGGAAAGAAAATTTAAAATCGTATCTTATTACATACGATGAATTAGATCCTTTCAGTAAGTATCGTTGTTGGGTATATCAAAGAGCTGATTTAAATAGAGTATTAATGTCTCAAGCAATTGGTCCATTTTGTGATCTCAAACAAGATGTTACAAGTAGTAATTATACCGAAGGTGCTGCAGTTGCATTAGAATTACAAGTACGTATAATTTATATTATTTTTGTTCAACTACAACTAGTAATATAAATGATTATTTTATTACAGGAATATGAACGTGAACGTGATCAATGTCCAATGCATTTTGATGATGGCAGTGATCCATGGATGAAAACTGAAAATTTTATAACAATTTTTCGTTATAATACCAATGGTAATGATAATGCAATTGTAACATCTCCCATATTACTTATTGGACTTTTAATCTTTACTTTTCGATTTAATTTAATATATATACAATATATCGTATAGTATATAAGAAAAAAAAAGNTTTTTTATAAACTAAATATTAAAATATGCCGTCCATAAGTTAAAGTATTTTATATATTACAATTAAAATATTTTAATTAAGTTTCCTTTTGAAACTTTTTTTTTTACTATCGTACAAAAAGATATCTATTTTATCAATAAAATACTCTAAGTATATAGATCTATCCTTATAAATATTGAATTATAATTATTTGTTTAAATGAAAAATATACGAATTATTAACAAACTATCACGAAGATATTTATTAAATCTATATAAATAACAATAGTTTGTTATTTTGAGTAAACAATATCCTTTATTTGGTCCAACTGACTTTTGGTATGTCAAAGTGTTCTGTCAAACTATCTAAATGTCTATTGAATTCTTCTACTCGTTGTTTATGGGTCATAGAAGCTTTCTGTTTTATCCTCTCATTTTGCTAAAATAATTATCAAGGATTATACATATATGTAAAGTATACATAGAATATGTTCTGTAATTGACAGTGTGAGCTAAATTTTCAAATATATTTTTATCGACAATGAAGACTTAGTTTTTCTTATTCTTTAGTACCACCAGTTACAGAACATCTTGTTTATAAATGTATTATATATAAAAAGAAAAGTATATTACCATTTTCTCTTGCATTTTTTGAAAAGCTATTTCTGCCTTAGTACGTTTTATTTCAACATTCTGTGGTTTCTCTTCTTCAATTTTATTAGCTATCTCTGCCAATTTTTTATTCTTGCTGTCTCTATTTTTCTTCCTTGTTAACAAACAAATTAAATTAAATATTAAAAAATATGATTTTTGACAAGATTATATATATAAATAGTTAAAAAAAATATATAAAGATAAGTAAAAATAAGTAAACTTAACCTTAAATTAGAAACTAATGTATGTTTAAGAACTTACTTTTTGCTCACGGTTTGATCAACTTTTAATTTGAGAGGTCCTTTAGCAGCATACGCATAAGGATCATCTTCGTTTGTTGTAGACATGATTTAATATTAATTAATCAATACTTAATTAATTATTTGAAAGAGA
The DNA here is from genome assembly GCA_023678845.1 of Mischocyttarus mexicanus. Taxonomy (NCBI): domain Eukaryota; kingdom Metazoa; phylum Arthropoda; class Insecta; order Hymenoptera; family Vespidae; genus Mischocyttarus; species Mischocyttarus mexicanus. The sequence continues at coordinate 5,938 of JACGTP010001350.1, forward strand.
AAATAAATATTAAGTGGTATTTACTAAAAACAGAACACTGCAACTCCATCTGCAGGATGAAATTAAATTCTTACGCATGCGCGTTAACGAAAAATCTTTCAACCAATAAAAACTACTTTAATGTCACATTTGCAATTTAATTATAATTGGTGTGGTGTGTGTGATATGCATTTAAAATTATAAAATATTATAATTTATAAGATTACATTAACTATAATACTTGTAATATATATAAAATGTCGATGATGAAAGTAAATTAAATATAAATGAAGTAAACGTGATGTAATTAAAAGTAGAAGATGAATAAAATATAATAAAATCATATACAAGATCTACAACAAGATCAGGATTCGGTGTACATAGGCGAGCATCCATTTAAAAAATGGATTATAGGGTTTTATTTATATGTATATAGGCATATACGTATATACATATACATAACACACAATCATATTTTATAGAGCATAATAAATTGATATCGTATAGTCCATTATTCTTCATTAATTATACAAGTTTACTTAGCATCTTATCATGTACATTTAGCAATCAATTATTTGAAATCCTCTACATCGTGTTGTTTTTAAATCTTTACCAAGTAATTTTAAGAGATTGCATATTATATTATAATTAATATTAATACCTTTGAGCCTGTATTTGTATTAGCTACCAGTGATCTATTATAATTATTAAATACTATTTTTATGCTCCGATATTACAAGTTCAAATAATAGCACTGATAACGCTTGAATCGAGTATCTAAAAACGAAAATATAAAAAATTGTTTCTTAACGCTAACCACAGCGCCCTTTCAGAATATTAGAGCTTTTCGTGTTATAATTCACAAGAACATACTTGGCGTAAAGCATTGTTTTTTTTTTTATTTCCTTTTCTTATATTTATTTTTTTTTCTATTTTTTTTTGTTCTATTTTTCTTTTCTTTTCTTTTTAATATTATGTTTCACTCTTCTCCTGTTACAACTCGCCGTAAAACTTCTTTGTAATTAAACTTAAAAAAAAAAAAAAAACTGCTAAAGCTTAGGTTGATAAATTTTCTACGATTATGACTCGATTCCTGAATCCTGTGAAACAAAATCCATTTAACACTCCTCGTGCGATATTGATCCCAATATGTTTTTGTTTTACCGATATCTTGGGTATTCCAACACGAATGCACAATATATTTCCATGAGTATTAGCGTATTCCGCTTCGGGAATGTGCTATGAGCCATTGTAACGTAATATCAATATTGTCCTTTTCTTTGCAAGAAATGCTATAGCAACAAATCTCACGATCTTGAATTGCTGACAAATTCCTAAAAACAAAGTTTAAATAAATCATTATAAAGTATATTAATTTATATTAAAAATATTTAATTAATTAGTGTTAGTTCTTACATTCTTTCTATAAGCCCATTTTCATCCAATGCGTGAGGAAGGTCCCTTTTATTACCAAGTACTAAAACTGGTATACCAGATAATTGAGGTTTGTCTAATAAATTATGTAATTCGTTACGACTTGCTTCAATTTTTTCTGAATCTGCTGCATCTACCATGTAAACTATGGCATTGACACCTCTACAATATCGCTCCCACATTGATCTAAACCTCGGTTGACCGCCAATATCCCAAACTTTGATGGTAACGTTACCTTTAGTTATCTTACGCATATTAAAACCAACAGTTGGAATCATGTCTTCGCTAAATTGTCCTGACTGCGTAAACAAAAATATAGAAAGAGAAATAAGATAAAAACATTTCTGTATCATCTTGGATACGGTGTCTTTTTTATACAAATATTCAAATCTACTGCAGTGAAATGGATTGTATTGATAAGTATTGTCATGTTTCTATGTTAACACGTTGAGTGCGGAGCCAATATTTCTAACCTTTCCGCTCTGCCAGCAGCGAGCCAGTATAAGGAGGGCCCAAGATAGCCAAAAATTTAACAAAAAAGGTTGTTACATTTTGTTACATGTGTAAATACCAGCCATACTTTTGCTTAGAATGTTTTAATAAAGTTCATTAAAACCCCATATTTGACTACATTTCATTCAGGCGACATTTATTTTTTAACTTTAATACTGTCGGTCCCACCGGGCAGATGTTGGCCTAAGGAAAAGTCTAACGCTGGTCCCAAGGGACCGGCGCCGCACTCAACGTGTTAACTGTATCAACGTATTAAAATGATACACCGGAATGAAAGATTGGTTTGCGAAATGATTTAACATTACCGCAGTGTTTGACAAGTCAATGTAACTCACCGTAATAAAACAAAAATTGAGACCGTAAAAGAAAGAATAGTATAATATAAATAAATAAACAAGAAACCATTGATATTATTTGAAATCTTTAAAAGACACTTAAAATAAAATGAATTATTATTAAAACATTAAATCATCTAGAAATTAGATAAAATCTAACCAAACTATGACAGAATGTACATGTGTGTGGGTTTGTTGCAATATTTAAATAACAATTGTTTAAATACTTCAAATACTTTCCATAATAAATGAAATTCCACAAGAAGTTGATTTAAGTATTGGCAAATTGTGACATGATGAAACATTCAGGGCGAGGTTGTGTATCGTATTTAACATTAAAAGAAAATAAAAAGATGGTATTCATACCGCAATAACATTAACGAATGTAGTTTTTCCGCTATATTGTAATCCAACTAGGGTAAGTTCCATTTCCTCCTTCCAAAATAAAGACTTGAACCAATCTAAGATCCTATTGATTAACGCCAACATCCTGAATAATAATAACGGGGGACGTTGATCCCGTTTAATATCCGCTGAAGAATAAAAGGTATCAGCTTTTTCTTTACTTCCCCTTTCGAAAACCCGAAACTACTACGTTGACTACGTTGACTACGACGACTAAGACAACGACGACGACGACGACAACGACGACGACGATCAAACAAAACACGTACAACAACGTACAACAAGGTACAAATTATTTATGAAATAATAATGAAATATTTAAGAATGTTATTAACAATGATTATTATTTATTATTAAAAACTATGATTGTTAAATGTTAATTATGATAAGATTTTTGATATGCGATCAACGACACACAACACTTGGTGGTATCTTTGACATGTAAGTCATCCGCGGTGGTAGACAAGAGTAGTGACGTCAGTATACTCAGCAAGTGAGTACTACGTTAATCAATGATTCACTTAAACCCTTTAAACCTGAAAAATTGACAACCACTGTTTAACCACAACACAAAAATATTTAATTTTTATTTAATTATTAATCTTCCCAGTAGTAAAATATATAAGAAAAATTATTATTTGTGGAATTATTTTAATAAGCAGGGCCGGCACTAGAGAGGGTTCCAGCGGGTTCCAGTGGGTTCATTCGAAACCCGGGCTCACAGTTTTTTTAATTATGAAAGAAATATTGCAATATTTTAATAAATTTGGATATTAAATATCAATGCAGTTTTAAGAATAATATTTCTTGGCTTTATCTCTTGTGTTATTTTTATTTTTTTCAAATTTATATTTGAGATGAAAGAAGAATTATACAAAAGTAATTAATAATATTGTTTAGATCATATTTAACAAATAACTCAACTCATTTCCGTGGGCGGGAAAGAAAGGAAATGTGACAAAGAATACGCGTTTATCGAATGACTCACATGTTGCTGAGGTATTTTTTTTTTATTGATATTAAACAGGATTGAAAAATTATCTAAATGACTAATTAATCTCTCTTATTATGTTTCTACACTATCACATTTATAGATGACATCTGTCTAATTAATTATTTCTATTATTCATATCGAAGTTAAAATTTATTTTCGAAAGATATTCATTTTCACGTAATCGATTATAATCGATATCAAACGATTAATCAATAATTCGAAAAAATTCTATGTTTAAGTATGTCAGGGAAATATTGATTATTTTTGAAATATATTTTTAAAACAATACACACACACATAAATGCAATTATATATTTTTATAATTGATGATTGAATTGTCATACTATTATGGTATCAAATAAATTAATTGAGAATATAATATTATTCATGAATAATTTTTGAAAAAGGTGATTAAAAAAATACTAAAAAAAGGGAGTGTAGAAAATTTACCGACGGTCGGTAACTTACCCAAATAATTTTTTTACCGACACCACCTTTCACGAAGATGTACAAAGGTTATCGACGGTCGGTAACGTTCAAAAATATTTAAAAAAAATAAAATTATTAAAAAAAGGTGGAGAGTTTAAGGAACGGGGAGCAAGGTTTGAATGTTATTTAATATTTATATCCAGTAATACATAGCATATTTAATTATTAACAAAAATACATCACGTGTCGCGAATGGACCCATCGCAAATCCATAAACTTAACTATAAAATATACCCCTATACAAGAATATATAATATTGTACAATTCTTTTTTTCCTACATTATTTAAACCAACTCCTTCCCCACTTCCCACTTCCTCGTCCGGTCCCTCCCCACCGCAGAAACCCCTTTTATAATTCGACTGGATGATTCAAATACAAACTAGGCAGTATACACGTGGTGAGATTTAATTAATTGGTTCCTCGAATATTGAGGAATATTTGCAACAACCCAACTTCAAGCTCCCTGCCGTTATATATACATATATATATATACACACAATTATATATATATAAAAAAAGAAGAAAATAAGATATTATTTTAGAGAAAACGCATTATTACATCGAAGGGATCTTTTATGTACATAGCCGCAAATATATATATAATATATAATACATATAATATATAATATATGTGCCTATAATTATGAAAGTGGTCTAAATCAAAATTAAAACAAAAATTAGTTTATCAGTTATTTGACATCACGTTATTTTAAACTAGATTCATTCAATGTAATTTTTACGATATCGTCAAAAACTGAACCATTAGATAGTGGTTGTAATTTCAACATTATATGGAATTCAATTACCAAAATCAAATGCAATTCATTAAATATCTTGAAACAAGAAATGTACAAGAAATGACTTAGATCACTTTCATAATTATG
>JACGTP010001351.1:0-10970 GCA_023678845.1 Mischocyttarus mexicanus
TGAAAACAGAATACTTTAAAACTCATGTCATCTTTAGTATAACGCTATGAGTTAATTCCAACACCTAATATTACGTAATATTGAAAGTACTTACTGTACTTACGTTTATGTAGAAAACGTAATGTATTGTTACGATTTTGTTCAATAACTTCTATCGTTTTCTTTTTCTTTTACACGTAAAAGCAATCTCGTAACGAAGACTAACTTTATTTCTTTCCTTTTGGATCCCTTATTCCGTAAATTAAGAACTAACGCAGAGACTGAAGAAAGAAAGAAAGGAACCAAACGAACACAACGCTTACGCGTGTCTACTTTCAACACTCATTTCGGATTCCTACTCAGTCGCTTGTTAGTGAATCGCCGCTCAGGTTCATCTACGTGCTCTTGACTTCTTCCTACCTCGAACCAAGTTTTACCTTAGACTTCTCGAATAGTTCCGACGTTATTAATTCTTTCGAAAAAAAAAAAGGGAGAATAGAAAGATTTTGATAGAACTTGCTTGAATTTTTGTTCTTCTTAACCCTTCGAATAAAAAAAAGAAAGAAAAGAAAAACAAAAATTATGATATTGGTTGCTCGAACTATGATAACGTGTAACCCACCAATAGGTGAGTTATTCCTGGGTGTACACAATTTTTACACAAATTATTATTCCAATAAATGTTCAGAAGAAATATATATTTTAATATAATAATAAATATTACAACCGAGAGTTTTCCGTTAACGAATATAATAATTAAATATTATTAATCGAAAATATTTGATATATATATATAAATATTCTCTTCCAATTCAGATTATAAATATCCCACGATTTGGAATGTATTGATTTTTCATCAGGGAAAAAGGGATTTAATGGATGGTAAATACCCATTATTTTCATTCTTATTTATATTCTATTATAGAACAAAAAATGTAATAAATTTAATAAAACTTCTTTAATTTTAATATAACTAAAAAAGCGAGTTTAAAAAGGATAATTAAAACACTAAAGAAATATCACGGTTGGTTAAAATTTAATTTACAAAGAAAATGAGAAAATCTAATGGTCGAGTTTGCGATTCTGTTGTATCTCGGTTAAATCAAATTCAACAATGTATCCCCTCGTTGTTTAACGTCGATCGGAACCAATACCAAAGAAGAGAAGATAGAAGGAGAGAGAGAGAGAGAGAGAGAGAGAGAGAGAGAGAGAGAGAGAGAGCTTTAGAAGAACAGAAGCTACGTACGAGGCAACTAATTATCGCATTCCAGGTAGAGCAGAAAACAGAACAATAGTCTCCTGTATCGCTGCGGTCGTTTGTCGTTCTCGCACGAAAGCACGTAACACCGAGGCAATTAATTAAGTTCCAGTCAATGAACCGAGTCACCGTTGCTACGGTTAGCCATCCATCTTGGAGAAAACACCATGGGGCTGGCTAGTTCTCCCCTATCCACCTCCCCTGGCTACCCCTAATTCTAACAACGCCAAAGACTCTTAACTCGGAAAAGAGAAGCGGATGCGATTGCGATTTCCACTTTAAAAGATTTCATTAGTCTATTAGCTTAATCTCGTTTCCCCAAGTTATCCGACATGTTTTTCCGACGTATTTTCCAACTCGATGGGTTCCTAAAGTCAAGCAAAGTCCATCCTTTGGTTGTCCAATTCCTTTTATTTCTATTCTCGATTCTTGTATACGTCTGGGTAGATTCTATCGTAAATAAGTTTTCTCTTAGATATGTCAAATCATCTTAATGTTACTTAACAACAACAACAACAACAGTTACCATCTACACGATTGATAATGAAGTACAATGCTATTACATTGATTATGTAAATGCTAATAAATCGTAGACATAGATTGGTCTGGAAAGCAAACGTCATAGGAAACATCGATTACGGTAGAACTATGAACACGCAAGTGTTTGTGCGTATACCTAATTATAGAACACGTATCTATTTATTATAGATAATCTACAATCTCTGCAATGGAGAGAGTTAATTTCGATAAAACCGATAATACAGATATAGGGAATCGTTAATATAATAATATAATTATAAAGGTTAAAGATATATTTCGATGTAAAATAATAATCAACTCAACAGGATAGATTAAAATCAGTATCTAACTATAGTTTCTTTTATCGTAAATAAAACTAAATAATCTAAATGAAAATAAAATCAGGAATACAATGAAGCAAGACACGGTTACGTTGATTATTCTCGATTAATAAGTTATAATAGTAACGGTATTTCCCTTTGACGAAGGTGAATGGGCCGAACTGGGCTGGATTGGGCTGGGGATAGGGCAGGGCAGGGCTGGGCTGGTTACTCGTCGAGTTTGTCGTGTTTCCACGTTCCCCAATATATACGGTGTTCGTTAAACCTCCTCGAAACGAGGATCGTGCGACATCGAACGAGAATGAAGTGTGTGCGTGACTAACCTTCCTCTACTATCTCTCTCTCTCTCTCTCTCCTTCGTTAGCCCTTTCTCTCTCGTATGTACATACACACACACATGTAGATAGGTAGTATACTCGTGTATGTACGCGTTTATATGTACATAGAAAGATTTCTTTGTCAGAGGAAACAGTAGCCATCGGTGGGTAGTATCGGTGACCGGCGCTAAATGCACACAGCACCGATAACGTCGTAAAGCCAGAAGAGCTTTCAGTTCGAATGACAGCCCTTCTAGTGCACCGAGTCGGTCGGAAGCTCAAGGTTATTGACTGGCCACTCCATTTCAGTACGGTTCGCCGGCGCACATTCACAGCGTACACACTCTCTCTCTCTCTAACACACACACACACACTCTCTCTCTTGCACACTCTCTGTCTATTTCTCCTCGTCGTGTTCGAGGATATTTCGAGAGTTCGGAAAAAGGATGAAAAGAGGAATAGAGGAAAGAGGGAGCAACTCGAGAAACGTATGTATCTTTGCTCTTCGACGTGCTATGGCTATCGGAATCGCTCTGGTCCATCCATTTCGAACGAACCACGCCGACGAGAACCGGATTGAAAGGGTACCTGAAAAACGAACTACTCGAGGACGATCGTAGGGGGTAGGAAAAGGAGAAAAAGAGAGTGAGTGGGAAATAACTCGAGGACAACATCATTAATCCTGCTACCAATAAATAAGACATTTTCTTTAAAGAAGTAAACATCCGTTCTTCTCTGTTACCTTGCTTTCCTTTATCCATCTTCTCTTCTCTCGTTTGTTTAAACGTTTCAAGAAATATTCATCATTTCTCTGTGACGTAAATCCAGTAAGAACTATCGAGAAAAATCTTATTATCCAAAGTAACGAAAAAAAGGAATAAAATTGATAGGATAGATGTGAAAAGTATCTCGAAGAAAGGGAAGAGTTCGCGATCATCGGCTAACGAATCGTCGTTTTGTCGATGACTCTTCCATTAATTATGTGGAAACCTTCGGCTAATGAATGGGTAGTTAGCGGGCAACGGTTGGAGCTCGTCAATAATTACCAGCCGTGGGTGCCGGTATGGTGACCCGGCTTTGATGCGCTAATTTACACCACCTGCACTAATGCCCTCCTGTGTCGACCTAGCCCAGGAACGGCTACGACTGTGCGATTTGCTATCGAGAGATACGTCTACCGAATGTACCATGGATTAATATCCTTGTTAAATCGTTAATACGATTTCAGAAAGGATCGATTTGAATTAATACAAGCGAAGGATCACGTCAACGTTTCGTTATAGTCGTCGTCATTGCTAAAACCTTCAACTAAAGTGAGATGGGAAAATCAATTTCTAAAGTAATCCGTTTTAATAAAATTATTAAAAAAGAAAAAGGAAATGTTTAAATATTAATTAAATATTCTGTAGTATAGAATCGAAAAATATTTATTAAAGTAAATTTTTATTTAATCATATAAATAAAAAAATAAAAAAACAACCCAATAAGTATTTTATTCATCTCTCGTTGTATCTCGTTAAAACATTTATATTGGGTTAATAAATAAAAAATAATTATATACGTGTGTACAGATGTAAAATAAATAATTAAATAATTAAATAAATAAATAAATGAAGCGTAAAAAATATTGACCGTATATCAAAGAAAGGAAAAAAGAAATGTTTTTAAATAAAAAAATTCTATCGATTCGAAACCATTGAAGTCGTAGCGCGTCGAGAAGAGGACAATCGACAAAATCGCGCAATGGGTCGTACCATTTTGGAAATTTAGTCGGAACACAAATTACAGGAAACATTCCGCGTGCTAACATGCTCGGATGTTATGCTCGCTGGACTGTTATAAACACTCCATGTAAACGTTCCCCGTGGTAGTAACGCGCTTTGCTTGCTTTTTCTCTGTACTCTCGAACACGAACGTCCCAACCTTTTCCGTTGTTAAATTGCGACAGAGGTAGAAACAATGACTAACTGCTGTCTCCTCTTCGAGATCCTTTTCCCTTTTTTTTATTTACTCGGAAATGTAACCAACATAAACAGACAAAATCTCTTCCCTCATTTCGTATTCTTACACAACGCAAAAATACCGCTAATTTACTCTCTTCCACGTTTTTAAGTTACCATCCTTTCTATCGATGTTTTAAATTATACAAAAATTAGAATAAGGACAGTAAAATTAAAATTATTTGATAAGCAAATGAGAATGTTTCTAAGATACAATAACTAAACGAAAATGAAAATTATATATAACTGTACATATATATTATAAATATTTTATATATAAATATACATATATATATTACATATATTTTATATATAACTATACATATATATATATTACATATATTTTATATATAACTATACATATATATATATATATTTTATATATAACTATACATATACATTACATATATTATATATATCTATACTAATATATTTAATATATTTTATATATAACTATACATATATATATATTATATATATTTTATATATAACTATACATATATATTACATATATTTTATATATAAATATACATATATATTACATATATTTTATATATAAATATACATATATATAACATATATTTTATATATAAACTATATACAACTATATACTAATATTATGAATAATATAATAAATCTAAAAGAATATTGCAATGGTTAAGTTAAAATAACAGAGCTTCGTTATCAAATACTTGTGGTGGTAATAGTAGTAGTAGTAGTAGTAGTAGAGAAGCACCGACTGACGTCTGGCATGGCAAAGGGGAAAGTTCGATATTGATCAGACAGTGGAATGCCTCCTGTTCGCGTCAGGCACCACGATTTCTCATCGTACCTTTATACGTACTCTCGTTCGAACTTTGGTCCGGTAAGTTGAACGGCTGAAGGAGAGATAAAAAGATAGATACATAGGAAAGAAAGAAAGAAAGAAATAAAGAAAGAAAGAATGAACGAACGAAACGAAAAAGAAAGAGAGAAAGACAGACAAAGGGAAAGAAAAGAAAGAGGAGAGAAGAGAAGAGAAGAGAAGAGTCAAGTAACGTTAAAAGGAAAGGAAAGCAAAAAGAGAAAGAGAGAAAGAGATATTCGAAGGTAGCGATTGGAAAAAGGCAACTGCCAGTAGTCTGGCCCCTGTCAGGGTCAGACGATTCTGCAATACGAAAGAAAAAGACAGCATGAAAGAAAGAAAGAGAGAAGAAAAGTAAGCGTGGCCTTTCGACCGAGCCTCTCACGAACGAAGAAGCGGTAAATTCAATTTAGCAAGAGGAGGAAGAGAAGAATCGTGTGCGTGCATGGAAGGAGAAAAGCTCTTGAGCATCAACAGCACCAGTAACAGCACCAGCAACAGCAACAGCAGCACCATGGATAACGGTAGACTACAAAAAAAAATACAAATAAAAAGCAAAAAGGAAGGAAGGAAGGAAAGAAGAAAAGCAGAAAGAGAGAGAGAGAGAGAGGCAGATAGTGGTTACACAGATTTTTTTCTCGCAATCTCGACTTAATCGAAAGGTGCCGAGAAAGAGAGACGAGAACCATCAAACACGCCGAGAGGAAGACGAATTTTTCATCGTGGAATACATGCAACTAACGGATGGAAAAGTAGGATGGGATGGGTGAGGAGGGGGTGGAGGGGGTGGAGTTGGTATACGAGGTAGCTTTCTCCGTATAGGTTCTGTCTATTCGTCAAATGAAATACGACCTTTCCGAGACTCCTGGGCCTACATAAAACGCACATTACTCTTAAGTTTTTCTCGCACGCCCATGATATACCCTACGACACGGAAGTGTTCTAAGAAAGAAAAAAAGGGCATCGCTCTAGGGTGTCTAAAGGAATCCATTTCCATCGGATGCAGTGTGAACGTTCTTTTCTTCTTCTTCTTCTTCTTCTTCTTCTTTTTTTAATGTGCGGTAAGAAAGGATGAGTTTCTGTTATATTCGTGTAAGATAAAAGACTTGATATTGGAACATTGCTACTAATTGGAAACGAGGTGAGTAAACAAAATGTTCGAACGATAAAAAGAACAAAGAAGATTCGGTTTGGTCGAGAATGGGGTGGCTAGGGGAAGGGGTGTATTAACCTGTACTGAGAGGGTTGAAGTACGTCACACGTCGAGAACGGGGAACGAGCATGCGATTGTTTCGTTTTGCGGTGCCATTGTTTCACCGAATATATATACATATACATATACATATACATATATACACATACACATACACATACACATATACATGTATATACATACACATATACATATACATATACATGTATATATACATTTGGCCGCGCGCGTTTCGAGACGAACGCAATGAGGACAAACCGCAGCGAGCTGACACACGACTACCTAAAAAAAAATATAAAAAAAAAAACAGTCCACCCGCCAGTTGCATATTCATGGAAACGTCACGATATTCTCTATCTCTCTTCCCCCATCTCTTCATTTCTATCTCTTCCTTTCCCTAACTTGTACAATCCACGTGGTGTGGTAGTGGTGGTGGATGTGCAAGATTATGCATAAAACCTACGATATTACTGCGGCTTTCGGATGTTTTCGAGACGCTCTTTTTCCCCTCAACCCCTCCCCCCGCGCCCCTACCCCATCCCGTCGTCCGTAGTTTCAGTCATTTCCGAATTTCATGCTAACATTTATATTGCGAGGAAACGTGGAACGAACTGGAAATGACGTACCTTTTTCTTTCCTTTTTTTTTTTTTTATCACGTACGCTTTTATTTTATAAGCATTATTATGTAATCTAATACTCAATCTGTATCACTCATTCTATGCATTTTTATTCATTAGAATATAAAAAATTGTTTTAAATAATTATTTAACTGTGGATACAAAAATAGAGGAGAAATTCTTCTCCAAGTATTTGCGATTATTCTTTTTAAAGATACTTTGAGACTTTACAAGGAGTAATCTTTAAAATCAGAAATACTAAATACTTGAAACGAAGATCATTTTAAATAGAACAAAAATAATCTTCTTTTTTAAACACGTATTTGAGAAATATTCTTACACTAACATCAATTAAAGAGGTATTCTAGTCTAGAAATTCGAAAAAATCGAATTTTTTTCTTCATATTTTCAAAGTTTAGACCTTTAAGAATAAACTTGTAAGAGGATTTACAGAAATTCGAATTATTTTTGGAGTTATAGATATTTTAGTGACGTGGCATTTAATTTGAAACGAATGAACAATCAAAACTTTAAACGCGTTTTTCTCAAAACTACTTTTTTCGATACGTTTGACACGATATCTCAAGTTCTAATGCACCGATTTACTTGAAATTTGGTACAGATCTTATCAATACTATCAAAATTGTCTCCACGTTATGGTTTTTGTAATTTTGATTTTTTACTATTTTTAAAAAATTACCAAAGTTGAAAAACAGGAAGCAGAAAATGACCTTTTTTCCAGAAAGATGCCATTTCGTGCAAAAATTATTTTTTTTCAAATCACCTACGTCCAGATAATTCTACATCCTTGTTTAATAAGAATTAACTTAATTTTTATTTGTCGGATTACCAGGAAGATTGGAATCACGTCAACCAGGAGACACCTTTTTTTCGAGTTCCTACTTTGCCAGCCTCTACCGACTTCAATTTTGAATTTTTGTTCAACTATTATACATTTTGATACTTTTCAAGTATCAATAAAAAACTGATAAAAACATGGATACTAAAAATGATTACTATTTTTTTTACGCCCGTAAAATCACCTCAGAATTGAGTTTCTAGACTAGAATACCCTTTTAAAACTCAAATAAGTATAAGAGAAAAAAACTCACCGAGAACAACAAGCTTGACCGATCTACCAGAAAGGAACTTTCCTCGATCGTACTCGAACGTGCATCCCCACGTTCCATCATCCTCCAATCTGACGTTATCTATGTGTAAAGCGTCTGTAGTAGAATCACTGATGTATCTGTGACCAGTTCCGCTCATTTCCGTTCTCGTGTCTATCGTGAGCATGTCCACCGGATTTCCTTCGTGCAGCCAAACAGCAGGATTCCCATGTATTCTGTAACTTCTACGAACACGGAAAAGGGATACTTGTATTTCTCAAACAATCTGTCACGTGCGTGATAAACGTGAATATTTCACAAATGCTTAAACGACTCTATCTTTCGAATCCATCCTACCAACTCCCTAATCCTACGAATCTACACATACGTTTTCTACCACGTAGTAATTAATCTTTAATATCAAGTTATTCAAATGAAACCTGTTAAACGTATACCGTACGTCGACCTACTCATAAATCGTACACCTGACGTGCTAACGATTCGTGTAATATGCGATTAAACTATTGACTGACTTCTACACATCGACATAAATAATACTGTAACAAGTTACTTTTATTTTAATCCTTTCGGTACTGTCACTACCTATTGGCAGCATCCACCAAACGTTCTCTGGATCCTACAAAATACGTTAAACACGTTAAATACGTTAAATTCCACGTCAGTCACCGATGACTGTTGCGGTCCGAATGAAAAGTTTAGTGTCAATCGGTATTTCTATGAACGCCACAAAACATGTTTTCGGAGTTTACGCTGCAGTACAGTGCAATCACTCTCGTGGAAAACTTCCTCGTCTTCGTACCGAAAAGGTTAATAATAGAATTTTGACAAAATCTCCAGACGATGGTTGATTTCATCTAATAACGCGAGCATGAGTAAGTACTCAATGACTATTAAAAGCTCCAATTAATAAATTAGCTAAATGAAATTGTACGTTTGGCGTCACGCCAATTTTATCCTATTTACGAATCTCAATAATAATAATAATTAATAATTAATAATTAACACTTTACCGACCGGTAGTGGTTCGAGAATCTTATGCCCTTCTCACCGGTCACTCAACCGCAGATCGTCCGAGACACCGGCTCGGTGGAACAAAAGTCGAAAAATCGACTACCGGTCGTAAACGCTGTGGAATAAAAGTCGATTAATCGACTACCGGTCGGTGAAGTATTAATTAGAGCTTCCTAGTCTATCACACTATTTCTATCTACAACGTGCTTCCTAATTCTCGATCCTACAAGAGACCTAAAAAGTTTATACGATAAAAATAAATGAAGATCGTAGTAATCGAATAAAAATTTACCTTGATCCTGACAATAGAAGCCTAGAATAATTCCCTTCGAGCTCACAAGGCAAGACGATCTTGGTATGTGGTTTAACGACGAGTTCTAAAGGTGGTCTCGTTGAAATGGTACTTTCATCCAACGTCGACACACCACTTGAAGAGAAGGAAAATGCTGAAGGATTGTTCGTCGTTGAGGAACTAACGGACCATGTCTCTTCTTCCGGAGCTAAAAGAGCTGCTGGTTGGACGACGTCTTCGCCGAATGATATCAACGTCGATGACGATGATGATGATGAAGTCGTCGTACTTTTCGTTGTACTCGTCGTTGTCGTTGTAGACGTCGTAGTTCTTCGTGCTCGTCTACCACCACCACCACCACCACCACCTTCCTGTCTTCCTCCACGAAATGCGTAAACAATCGCACCGTTTCCAGATCCTTTATTTGAAAAACACACAGAAAAGAAATCACAAACATTAGTATAAATGCATTTTATTTAATATTATAATAACATAATTTTATTAATTTTTTTTTGATACGAAAGTCAAATATATTCGGCATTTGTCTGATGATTTGAGTGTACGAGTGTTTCTTTACGTGTACGAATTTTTTTGAACATGAAAATCTATAAACAACACTTCTCAGAAGGAAACATATTGTTTTATTAGAATACACAGTTTTTATTTAACACTTTAAGTTTTTATTTATCTTCAGAGATACACCCTCGTCCTATAGAATTGTCACGGTGGACAGAGCACTCGTACCAAGAGAAAAAAACAAGCTTAAACGTTAATAAAATGCTAAACTAAATAAAAAATAATTCTACAATCAAAATATATACGCGTTTACTCGTATAACTTGTGTTTGTATTTCAACGATTCGGGTTCGACTGATGTGAGAGTCATCCAGTAAACAAAACGACTCTTATTTACATTATTACTAATGATATTAATGATATTGAAATTTATGAAGATATATGTATATGTTAACTTTGATCAAAGCCATTAAACGATGCTAATACCGTGTAGCTAATAAACAATTTCTATTAAAAAAAATATATTTGAGGATATTTTTCAATGAAATATACAAATTGATGAGAATGTGTGTTACATTACGTCGAATTGTGCAGCCCACCGCTTAAGAAAAACGTTAAGAAATCGTATGTAAATAAAGATTTCCAAAGGAATGGACAATCTAAAATAAATACTTCATACATAGGAGTGTAAGTTAAAGTTTGCCGGTTTTACAGTAGGATGTCGCTAGCAGAATGTAGGTATTTCTATGATTTGTTATATACACCATTGTTTTCTATTGACATTACCCTCCAAAAACACCTAAGTCTCATTCTATCAAAATAATAGCGGCATAGTCGTTTATATCAATGAATATGTCGAGTTTCGTTCCAAATAAAGAGCATTTGTGGAATTCGTTGCTTTTCTTATTTCATCAAAAGAAAAAAGCAGCTGAA
>JACGTP010001353.1:0-10964 GCA_023678845.1 Mischocyttarus mexicanus
TCTCTCTAACATTATCTCTTATTCTCACTCTCTTCCTTGCTCTATCTATTCCTATTTGGTCATGCAACTTATGATAACTAAAGTATCTATGAGACCACATCGAGATCGTGTTACGAGATATTCTACTGGGTAGATAGAGAAAGGATATTTCGATTTCCTACGAATTAAACTTCGATATCGATACTTGCTTTCGTTATATACACATGTGTGTGTGTATGTATGTGTATGTACGTGTGTCTATGTTAATGTATATTTATTAATCTTAACGTAAACTAGAAGGAATATTCAAACTTTAATCGAAAGGTAATTTTCGAAGTAGAGGAAACGAAAATGATATTTTATCAATGTAACAGTTAATTAGATGTGATTAAAATTATTTCTTTGGATTATAACAAAGTCAATTATATGTTTTATTTATCAGTCAGAGAGTGTGTTAATGGTCAATAACAGTCGAAAAATATAACACACACATGTTCTGTGATCGGTTATTTCAACAGTTGTATTCCGGGTTACACAAATGATACCTGAACGGTCATTCAAATATTAATATTTCATTATAAATATATCTCCTGTCATTTTCTACATTAATTTCAACTAATTATGTCAATATTTAAAGTAAATTCATTCTTTATACGATAGTAATTTGTCTGTTTCGTATTTTCGTTCTTGTTGTGTTGTTTTCCAATCTCTATCTTTCTTTTATCGGTCTAACAATATATGACACGAGGATGATAACAGGAAAAAAAAATGGAAGAAAAGAGAAGAGGAAGAGAGGGTAGGAGGGAGGGAAGAAGAAATTGCAACTCTCCGTTCTGTCGATCGATGTCATTTCACCATTATCCTTTATGCACGGTAAGAAGCAATCTCGATTCACGAACGACAAGGTCTGTTCGATTTTCCAAGCGAATGCATTACAATGCGTCCTTTTAATAATCAATTTATTCTTGTCTTGGAAAAATAGAAAAAAAAAGAGGAGATAGTGAGGAGGAACGGGGATGATAATAATAAAAATAAATGTGAAATTCACAAAGTCACCTTACTTTTTTGATTACGTTTAACCAAAAAAAACAATGTTTGATTTTCCCATTGAATTATGGAGAAAAAAACTCAATATATATAATATAATTACAATATAATTAAAATATATATATATTAGGTTGTCCAGTATGAAATGGGGCAAATTTCAATTCAATTATGTGCATTTTTTGTTCCATTTCAAACTTGACAACCTAATGATATATATAATAATTAATATATATTATAATATATAATATTATATGTATAAATTTACAATTATGTAAAGAGAGTAAACTTAAATTAATTAATTTATATATTTTATTTAAAAAAATTTATGTGGTTATAATAAATAACCGTAATTTATTAATATTACTATTCATATACTCGTTTATATCCATGCATTATAAAACCACTGTATATATATATTTTTTTAAATATTTATTTTCCCGAGAGTGAGAGAGTGAGAGAGATATACAGGAATAAATTTTATTTAGGAGAATAAATTTCGAGACAAGGTTATCCGTGAAAAGTTTCACGAATTTCCTGACCGTTGGTAAATTACGATAAGGAAGGGATGCAGAGAGAGGGGAAAGGAAGAGAGAGAGGTTTAGGTAGGAACTTGAGAGAGGAAAAGAAATGCTAGGATTAATTAAATTCCTCGTAATTGAGGATGTTGTCGACGAAAATGAATCAACGTAGAGAGAAAAACGGGAAGGTGAAAGGGTTGGGAAAGGGATAGAGGGATAGAATATCGGCTGAGTTTTTTGCACCAAGGACAATCTCCGTGCGAGATCGATCTTTTTTCGATATCCTTCCTTTCATGTCAAATTCCTTTTTTTTTTATCGAAAGAGGTCCCTTTTAAAATATTTATTTCAAAAATTTGAAATCATCCGTTATTTTTACCCTTTTTTAATTCGAAGTCTCAAAATAATAGAAGTTCTTGTTATTCCCATATTATCATTCGCATGATTTCTTATTAATTATACAGATATACGTAATTTTGGTTAATTATTTTCTCTCTCGATGAATCAATAAAACCTGGAGACAAAAGAAAGAAAAAAGTAATACTTCCTTTCCGTTCCTACCTACCATCCTTTTACATTGAAGAATATAAACTGACAGATATCTGTTGGCAGTTGTCGGTAGTATTGATAATGCCAAGCACGTAAATACGGTTTAAAGTACTGAAGGAAATGGTCGGAGAAGGATCGGGTTAAAGGTTAACGAAATACCACGCAATACTCTATGCTCGTACGGATCACGCATCGAATCGTAGCTAGTTTTGCTTCCGTTTGTCTAAAGGTTTCTCTACGTATCCTCGTTTCTCCGAATGTAAGTTCGAGAGAGAAAGAAATAATAAAAATCAAAAAAATATATATAAGAGAGAAAGAGAAGTAGAGAGAAATAGAGGAGACAGGAAGGAAGAGGAGGAAGTATAGTCGAAAAGCTGGCAGAATACATGCGAAGAGAAACCAGGGTGAGGGTGAATGAGGTTGAAAGAGGGTGAAAGAGGGTGAAAGAGGGTGAAAGAGAGAGAGAGAGCAAACTCGAACAGCTTCGTTGCTGCTGCTGACACCTATAGCCCATAGTAGAAGGGAAGTACCACACCTCCGAACGGAAAGGAGGCCAGGAAGAAGGAACGATGGATGGGGCCCCTGCTTGAAACCAGGCTTGCTCGTGCGCACTCACACTGACTAAAATTCCTCCTACCTACCACCTTCTACCCTCACCCCTTCCTTCTTTGTGAAACAAGACGCGTAGGGGTATATAAGTGTGTGTGTATGTGTGTATTTGTGTTTGTATAGAGAAGCTTTGGATATATCGTGTGTCCCATTTTAATCAACTCGTGCAAATATTCTACAAATCTTTTATCCTTATCTCTCCTTTTTCTTATTTTCTTGTTATTTGATTTTCTATTATTATTATTATTATTATTATTATTATTGTGTTATTTTTATTTTAAGGTAATATTATTGTATTAAAATGTTGAAGTTTTATGTTTTAATTCTCTTTGAGAATTGATTGTATATTTTTTTATTTAATAATATCAAAAATTAGTTTAAGTTTTGTGTTATTTGATGCATTTAGTATTTGAAATTTAAAGTAACACGTATAAAGATTTGTTTGAATGTATATGTACGTATGTACGTTTATATGAAATCAATGAAACTGATCGTTCAATCACGTAGCATTAAAATACACATCCACCTTACTTCTTCTTCTTTCATATTTTTCTTTTCGTTTCTTCTTGTGTTTTCCTTGACACATTTTCGAAAGTACGTATTCTCGTGTTCGTCGGATCGAAAACTCGGGATTAAAACGTTGAATAGTTGTTGTTGTTGTTGTTGTTGTTGTTCGAGGTTAGTAGGTTTAAGAAAAATTCAAAATAAGTACTCGCGTGTTAATTCATTTTTATTCTAAAGAAGAATTATTTTTAAATATCGAATAACAAAAGAACGTTGCTTTTCTTATTTCTTCGATTTAGTTCGATAAACTTCATGATTTTTCTTAAACGATGTTTTAAAATACGATATTTCTTATGCCCTTATTTTTCTAAATTCTTTCCAAATTGTTTAAAACCTTTTTTATTCCTTTTTCCGAAATACCAAGGATTGACCCATTTTTCCTTTAACAACACAAACCACTAAGCGTGTTTTCAGATCGGAAAGGAGGTTATCTCGGAGTTGTTTTTTCTTTTCCTTTTTTTCGAGATTCTCTTTCAAGGAGAATTTGTTTCATTTAAATTAAAAAATAATAATACTATTTCGAGACGATAATTATTAATTAATTAAACATCATCTTACAAATGTACTTTCAGATCGGAAAGATTTATATTGGGGTTGTTTTTTTTAAATTAACAAAATACTATTGTAAAAGAAATGTTAAGGCAATAATTATTAAAGTAATATTAAATATCATATCTTTCTTATTATTAGAATACATTAATCACACGTTTTAAAGATTAACTTCGTTGAAATACTTTAACCAGATCTTGAAATTAATGATACAAGAGATACTCTTATATTACCATATTAATAACTCAACTAGTATAACAAAATACTGATTACTATACATCTTACTATAAACATATGTAGTAGTATATACTTTTATAAACGTTATCTTTGAGTTGAATTTTCGTTCATGAATAGATCGGAAGAATAGGAGGTGTTCTTACACCGACCGGAAGCCGATCTTACCCTTCGTGAATAAGAAAAAAAAAAAATAAAAAGAAGAAGAAGAAGGAAGCCTTAGGCAAAGGAGATAAGCAAGCGTGCGAACCAACGAAGATCGTTGCTTTCCTTGCATTTCCATAGCTCATTTCCGTGTGTACTCCAACTCCGACAGTGCCTATTAAATGTTCACGCTTAAGGCCATATTACCTACGTACCTTTGTATATGTATTTGTGTCTTTGTATATATTACGAAAATACATTCCGTATATGGATTATCTTATTTTGGATATATACGAGATAATACGAGTATAACAATAATCGTAATTATCTATAAGAATTAATAAAGTTTTAATGAAACCTTACTAAAATCGTGATATGAATTTTGGTTAAATGGTGTACAGGAATTCCAAAAATATATACATTATTTATATAATATTATTTATATATGTATAATATTATATAAATAATATTAATACTATATGTAATCTCATCAAATTTAACACATTTAAATAGATTGAATTAAAATAATTTTTACTTGTATTATTCATACATAAATAAAAACTAATTACCTGTTAAAAACAAAAACAATATTTGGCAGATTGTAAAATACGATTAACATTTCTGGTTTTATCTTAATTAAATTAAAGTAAAAAAAAAATCTTCTTTATTATCTGAATTAAAAACATATTGACCAAACATATCTGAGCAAGCAAATAACAATCTCAGTTTTAGAATATAACATCTTCGTTTTAGTCCTTGGAATCTCTTGTAGAATTTCTCTCTCTCTCTCTCTCTCTCTCTTTATTTCTTATACTAAATAGAATAAGAGGGAGAGAAAGAGTGAGTGAGTGAGAGAGAGAGAGGTGCTATTGCAAAGGGTGGTGGAGAATTGCTTCCCTCTTTGCCTGGAGGTTATCATTAGATGCGGAAGATCAAACGTTGAAATTCTCTCGAGAAGTATGCCGTACCACTACACCTACAACCCTTTAGAACCCAACCTTTATCCACCAATGGCGATACATTCGCTCACTTATATACCTTTCCTAAGAACAGCTTAACTATACTTCATTCGTTTTACTCTCTCTCTCTCTCTCTCTCTCTCTCTCTCTCTCTTTTTCTTCTTATTTTCTTTCCCTCTCATTAAATATTCCAAGATAAATATCGGTCAGAGTCTAATTTTCAATTTGAATTTTTATCGTCGTAAAAAATGGGGTAGTTAATATTCCTTCTTCTTTTCTTTTTTTTTAACCATCACAAAAATTCTTATCAATCCATATACATCTACCCGACAATTTCTTTTTTTTTTATATCTAAACTGTTCCTTCGTCGCAAGTTCGACAATATTTTTTAATACACTTTCTTTCCTTTTCTCGTATTATTTTCCTCCTTCATTTTACGTTTCATAATTTTATATTACCAGGAATAATAATAATAATAATAATAGTTTATATCGTCGTTCGATGTGATTATATCTGCTCTTTGCTCTTTTTTTTTTCATGGAGAGAGGGAGAAGAGAAGGGGAATGGGAAAAAAAAAAAGAAAATAATTGGAACCGAGTAAAGCTTACCTCGGTATAAATTTTAGGATATTATATTGAAAATTGTCAAGATATAAAATGTTCGCTTCATTTTCTCATAAATGCATCATCCCTTCTCCTACCCCAACCCCCCAACCCCCGTCACCTCAGCCAAGCGAAGACGGCGTTTCATATCTCGTAAATCACTCGATGTTTCGTTTTTTTTTCCTTTCTATACTCTCTCTCTCTCATTTTCTCTTGGTTTCTCTATCTTTTCGTTTTACTTACAGATTTTCCTTTTCGTCCACCCCCTTTAGGGTATTATTTTGTTCTTCCTTCTTATTTTCTTCGGCAAGTCGTCGCGTCGGCGACACCTTTAGCAAAAGTTTTCGCTATCCCCTTAGGCATCGTTGATGGCAACAACCTGCTACGTCCGATGGACAGGAAACTCTTTCTACCTTGTCCATTATTAAATATCGTCCGAAGAACCATCATCATCCGTTCCCGAGTATCTCGACAACGGGTGGGAGCAATAATTTATCTCGATTCTTTTTTTTTTGTTTTTTTAATAAACGCATATTCTTCTTCTTCTTCTTATTCGTTTCGTTTCTTCGCATTTATCAATTCAATTTGCCCAAGTTTACTTGCCAACCTGCTCGCACATTTTAATATTTATTTTTATTGCTGATAAATAAGAAAGGAAAGAAATGAACCTTCTTTTTCTTCTTCTTCTTCTGATAAGGAATTTGTTCTATTCGTCTCAAGTCTCTGTTATTCAGTCTCTGTTATCGTTGACTGAATGTGTTTTTCCACATAATGGCCAATCAGTCTGGATTCATTCGATCTTCGTGCTTGTTCCAGCCTTTCTTTCTTGTCTTTATCCATCTATTTATATTTTCAACGTTATATCTTTGTCTTATGCTGCTGTTTTATTCGTCGATCATCTTGTTGATGTTTTATTTTCAGATATTATTTGATTCATTAATTAATTAAATAGCAACGAGTTCAATGAGTCATCTTATCGTATCCCAGCTTTTATGCTAGTTTCTTTTTTTTATTTTACCTTTGCCCGGTTAAAAGTATCGTATTGAATTTTTAATGGAGATAAAATAATATAATAATTTTTATTATAGAAATCTTTGGGTATATAACGCTGAATCATGACGTCAAAGTCAGAAACCACTGACTCGCGTAATCCTCGTATACGATTAACCCGTTATAGCCGTCGCTATCGTAATACCAAGAACGAGCTTGGCGTAAATGGGAAATAGCGTGGGAATAGTTAACCACGTTTTCGACAGTTAATTATCGCCTTTCACGAATAAACGCGCGCGAGATGCTTCCAAGTATTTGTACAAAAGTGGTAGGGAGCTAAAGATAGATAGACAGACAGATAGAAAGACACAGAGAGAGAGAGAGAGAGAGAGAGAGAAGAGTAACAGCTTTAAAGTCTTATGTCTCGTCTAGGTTTGGTTCCAAAGATTCTGACAAGGATAACAGAGAGAGAGAGAGAAAGATAGGTAAAGATTGAAACACGGATAGGAAAACGAGATAAACAGAAACAGAGATAGAAATTGAGATTTAGAGAGAGAGAGAGAGAGAGAGAGAGAGAGAAAGCATCCCATCGTTGTCATCGTCGTCGTCGTCGTCGTCGTCGTCGTCGTCGTGAATGCACGACTGCATTAGCGGCAGATTGCATTTGTCCGCTATCGCGCTGCGAAATTATGCACCGTTGAGCACCCCCCGTGATGTTATTTCGTAGCGCAAATAATTAGTATTCTGGAACTCGTGCGCATCTTCCTCTCCATAACCACTAGCACACTACTACTTACATTACACAATACTATTACACGTAACTACTTATCGAAATCAGTCTTTGATCTTCGTCATTTTCCATTCAATTCTAATTCAATTTAATACACATCTTAGTTGCGTCGAATTAGCTTGATTTTGGGCTCGAAATAGATATTGCTTCGACCCCGTCTTGAAAAAAATTTGTGAGAATTAGGATCTATTTAATAGGGTTAAAAAAATCATGAAATTTGTAAATGAATTTTTCAAAAGTCTGTCAATTATTCAATTTTGTCAATATTTTCTAATAATTCTAGATTCATTCTATCGCCACTGGTTTACTATTTAAAATGCTGCTTAATTTTTTAACACTCAAGAACTTTTTTTTCATGATGGGTGTCTTCGGAGTGGTACAACTCATGTTCTTACGAAGATTCTTGCCTACAAATTTTTTTATGCACTACTGAAACGTTAATAATTATATCATAAACATTTCAAAGAGTTATCTTTTTATTAGTTATGAAAACTAATTTTTTTAAAAATGCTTAAGAAAACTTGTCGTCATACGGGGTGTGGCCTCCTTGAGATATACACGCCCACGTTTATGAGTCTCACACAATAAGACGAACTTAGAGCTTCGAGCTATTCTATCACACAATACACGCTTTTCCTAGATACCCCGTAAATTCTCTTCACCCCTTTCTCTTACCACCTACGTTTATCCTTTCCACGTACATAGTTCGTGGCGCCAGGAAGAAGTGTACGTACGCGCACGAGCGCGTAAAGGCGAACGCTGTGACGAGAGGACACGGTGTGTCGTTGCGAAATGGAGGATGAGGATCGTGGATCGAGGATCGGGGATTGGGGATCGGGGAAAGGGGTAGTAGTAGAATAGAAGTAGGAAATAGTAGGAGTGTTCTAGCTCGGTGTTGGAGGGTCGAGAACAGTCTCTCGCACAAGCGCGCCATTGCAGCCAGCCAGCCAGCCAGCCAGCCAGCCAGCCAGCTAGCAGCAAACTTTACAGGGCGACGACTGTTTTGTCTCGGTGATTTGCAGCATCTGCACATAGCACCTCGAACCAACGAGTCAGCCGAGCGGGAGTTAGCAGCCAAGCTACTAACACATACACCATAGACAGAAAGAGAGAGAGAGAGAGAGAGAGAGAATAGTAGTAGTAGAATTCTGGGTAGTAGAGAGAGAATGGTTGTAGTAGAATACTCCTCTCTCTCTCTCTCAGTCTCTTTCTCTTCTGTCCTGACCTGACCCGCCAGTCCGGAGCCCATTCTGTATTACGCTAGGACGAAATGGAACCATCGAGTTGGCTCCCCGAAAACGCAGGATAGGAAATATATATGTGTGTGTGTGTGTAAAAGAATGTGTGTGAGAAAGAGAGAAAGGGTAGTCGAAGGGAAAGGATGTGTTAGATATTATGTCAAGAGTTGGCCTCGTGTGTAGAAGATATTAGACATAAAAGTAAAAGCTGCGAAAATTATTTGAAATTACACCACTGCTTCCTATCTCCCACTTGCACGCGTTCTTTTTGAACCAATCTATTTCATCATATATTTTACTCTCTCTCTTTTTTTCTCTCTCTTTTACTCTCGCTCAACGCGAAGTTTATCGTAAAAGGGTGTGGAACATCGTTAATTTCTACCACAATGTGTAACTTGCGCCGCCCGCATCTTTTATTCACATAGGTAGCTCTCTGAAAGTATACACCCCCTTTTTTTTTTTTTACATGGTATAACTCGCCCTTTCTCTCTCTCTCTCTCTCTCACACACACACACACACACATATACACACATACTCGTTTTTGTATTTTTCTTTCTTTACATTTTGTTTTTTTTTCCACCGTTTCCTACCACCACCCTTCTTTTTCCTTTTGCTTTTCTCTCTCTGTTTCTCTCTTTTTCTCTCTTTCTCTCAAAGGGTCAACGCTAATGATTTCCAAAGATAATGAGAAAGCACCTCGTTAATAAAGCTCCAAACCGTGTGGAGACGAGTTCCCATTCGAACGTGCATAATTGACGTACTCGTTTATGTACGATGCTAAGCTTAGTCACGGTTGACTACGTATTATCATCAAACGCATATGAACTTTTGTATATACGTTATATAGGGTAACCTAACGTAATGGGTAACTTTGAAGTGTAGTTATACAGTTAAGTCTTGGCTTTAAAGCTTTCAGTACGAATCAATTGACTATGACGATCTTAACCAACAGTGGCTAATTTCACAAGTCAATTTACAACAGATTATTTTCTATTTACTTTTAATTGAAACTTTATTTAACAGAGAGAACGAGAATGTAATATTCAAAAAATAACACATTTCATAAATTATTTTGACGTCACATAAACAGAAACGATTCTCAGTAGTTGGGTAAAATATATTAAACAATACTAGCGATTTGAGTAAACGAATATTGACCTAATTCGATGTATAAATAAAATAGGATATAAGATTTATTTAAATGATGTTAACCTTTTAAATATGATCTTCTTTTTCTTCTATCGTCAAAATTCGTAAAATGTCGTCAAAGTTAAACGTTTGTTATCAGCAGTCGTCAGTATTTTTTCTGCTATTTAATTTATTTCCTTCCTTACTTTCTTCTTACTTTCTTTCGATTATTATTTTATTCTTTCTGTTTCGTTAATTATTTATTTCTACTTGTAACACTTCTTTCTCTGGTCTCCTTCCTCTTCCTCCTTCTCGTCTTCTCAAGATGATGTACTACAAGTTATAACGATAGAAAGAGGAAAACTGAATTCCTCGTGACGTGAAAAAAGAATATAAAAAAAAAATATCTAAGGCTTGAGAATACTTTAATAATAACTAGATCGTAAACAAGTCTGAGTTCTTCTCGTGTATGTGTCAGGTGTTACAGGTGAACGACGTTTCTCTGATTTTTTCTTCTGTTTCTACATTCTTTCAAGGAAAGAAGAAGAAGAAGAAGAAGAAGAAGAGGAAGAAGATGAGTAAATGATGATTCAAAGAAGGGAAGATGGAAAGATAAATCAAAGAAACTGTCTGAAGATAGAGGAAGGTAGTAGAGTATTTTAATCGCAACGCGTTGAGAAAAAAATATTTCACGGATTATAAAAAATAAAAAAAGGAAAGGGTAAGAGAGAATCGTAAAATTGCAAATATTCTTCAGTGACGTAAAAAGAGAGAATAAAGAAAAAAAAAGAAGATAGAACGATGCAGTGAAAAGTGAGTCTTTTAAAATGGGTTGACGTTTAAAAATTTAGGAATGAAACGGAGAAGGAAGAGAAAGAGGAAAAAAAATGAAGGGATGGTAGAAATTGAAAAAATCTTTTTTTTATAACAAGTAGGATGATCCAAAGAGTAGATAGAAAAAATATAGTTTTTAAAATCTAATAATACACGAGGCTAATAAAAAAAGACATTGTATGAGTCGTTCACTTTACAAATCTATTAACTCAACTTTTAGAAAAATTCTAA
>JACGTP010001355.1:0-10951 GCA_023678845.1 Mischocyttarus mexicanus
AAAAGAGTTACTTTATAATATTATGATTATTTAACTATTTTTTTTTTCTTTTAATTTCATTCGCGTGTTTGCATATTACGTGCGTGTGAGCATTTAATTGCGTTCTACGTTAACCAACGATAAAAGATTACGTTAATTATTTCTTATGTGGTTGACCTAGAATCAACAGGATTTCGTTATCGCTGTGCTTAGAAAAAGAAAAAAGTAGAAAAAGAAAGAATATTTTAAAGTACAAAGGAGAATGAGGAAAATTAGATGGTTTAAAATAAGGATTACGAGAATAACGATGATGCGAGGTTTTCATACGTGTCCTTTTCTTAAAGGATCGATCATATCTTTTTATCGAACTACGGTTAACTACGAGTAGGAAGGTTCAAATTTAAGATATTTATATTAATTAAAAAATCTAAAAGAAGAAAAGTTAGGTTTCAGACTATTTTTCTTTATTCTCGAATAAAAGATCTTTCTCGATGACTGCAATGCGCGTACGGTAAAATCTACGAGGAGCAATTACTTTGAGTGTTTTAACATCACGTATCGTTAGTATTGACAATAACAAAATATTAACAAAAACAATTAAATTAAATTAACTTAATGAAAATAATTTAATTAAATTAAAATTAATTATTAATAAAATTAAAATTTAAAATAAATTAAAATTATTATTATACTTTTCATTATTAGATATTAAATAATGAAATATTTTCAATATAATTAGTTTTGAGATATTATATTGAAAAATTTGTTCAATGTAAAAACAAAATAGATTGTGATATGGTGTTATTATAATAACGAGTATAATATGGTAACTATGAGCTCCGAAAAATCGGCCTCCCGCCGAAAACAAATAGAAAATAATGATACGAGAGAATCGTCGGATAATACTGGAGAAAGAGAAGATAATGATCATCCTACAGATGATGAGAATGTTGAAAAACAGAATACACCACCACCCACGCATCGTGTCACTGCCTGTTGCGCCGAAGATACGCCAAATTATCTCGTCTATAAAAAGGTACCATCTCATAGGTTGATATCTTTTTTATCTTTTTCCACATTCTGACAAATCGATTTTTCACTTCTTAAAAAACTTTAAACTCTTTTGGATTCGTTTAATTCTTTGCGGACGATCGCCGCATTTATGGGTTTTTCGTAAAACCATCAATTTGGCCGAGCAACTCATATCTGCGTTTGATTAAAGCAACTGACAGAAATGACAAACACATATATGGACCGTTTATTTTGAAAGTGGTGTAAGTCCAATTTAAAAAAAAAAGACGTAATTTATGCTTAATTTAGAGTAAGCTTTTTGTTTATAAGTAATTAGTATTTAATATCTTAAAAATGCCAATGCTTTGTTCAATTAAAAATTGGCTGATAAAAGAAATTGTGTAACCATTGATTATGAAAGTGGTGTAAGTCCAATTTCCATAGAAAGGTGACGGGGTTAGTGGCCACCGATGGCTTTACAATTGACAAAAAACAAATTAACGAAATTATAGAGATAGAATATTCATCAGATAAGGATATTGTTACTGAGAACTTGGATTCTGCAAGAGAAAATAAAGGAAAATATACGCAATGAATAAATAAAATTAAGCGAAATGCTGGACAAGAGTACTATACAAAAAAAAAGGAAAATTCATTCCAGGAAAAAAATGTCAATCCAAAAATTGTAACTGGTCGAAGAAATGCATAGAACGCGTTAATGAATCAGAACGTGGAGCAATTTTTGTTAAATTCTGAAATATAGGCGATTTTAATAAACAAAACGTATTTCTCCAGTGTAGTGTTCAACGTCAAACTGTAAATAGAAGAAAGCCAAGAAATTATTCGGGCATTTTGTGGGCTTATGCTCATCAATTTCACCTGGCCACTTCTCGCGGAAACATTTTAGTGTGTAAGAAGTTTTTCATTAATACTTTTAACATATCTACTGGTCGAATTGATCGTGTCTTAAAAGCGCATGATAATATTTCGAAATACATGCGTTGACAAATGGATAGCTGTTGCAAAAGTACTAATGAACTAATGACAATTACAGTAATAGAACACGTCAAAGTTTTCCGACATTTGAAAGTCATTATACTCGATCCTAAAATCCAGAACGGATGTTCTTGAATTCTGAATTAAACGTAAGAAAAATGTTTAATTTGTACTTAGAAAAATGTAAGGAAAATAACTTGAGTTCGGTTAATGAATAGACGTACACACTGCCACATGAAGAGCATAAATAATTAATAATACCAATATCTTGTGTTAAGTTTAACAATATTTAAATATAATTAACGTTCAAAATAAAAACTACTAATTCTATTTTATTTCTTGTCATTATTTATAAACAAAATTGGATTATTATGAAATATATTTGAAGTAATATTTGTTATTTCAAAATTGAAATTAAATGATATTTGCAATTGAGTAATTATGAAAGTGGTGTAAGTCCATTTGCAGCCTGGAAATATATGTTATTTTAGTTAAATTTGCCTAAAAGAAATGTATATAATCAAATGACATATTGATAAATTATTACAAACATTCCCAGACTTCATATAATTAACTTATATTTTTTAATTGTCAGATTTGCTAACATTTAATTTTCTCGAAACGAAAGAAAATGGACTTGCACCACTTTCAAAATAAACGGTCCATATGTGTCCTTATTGCCAAATAATATTTGCTATAAGGAATTGTTTTCAATGTTTGTTAAAATCTTGAATCCATATTACGTCCTGACTTCTTATAATTGTATTTCCTGTTTTTGAATTAATGGTTTTTTTCGTAAAATAAAATAAAATGTGCACTTGACAAAAACAACTGATAGACAAAAAACGCCCGGCCAAATAGTACGGTTTGTTTCGTACCGTTCCGTCCGCAAAGAGTTTAAGGGGGTATTCTAGTCTTGAGGCACGAATTTCGGACGTTTTTTCAAGCTCTGCTTCTGTAGAATACTTTTAACTATCCATTTTTTTAATCATTTGTTTATTGATCCTTAAAAAAAGCATAAAAATTTATCCGAAAGAAAAAAATTCAAAATTAAAAAAAAGTTATGAACTGGTTAAGTAGGGGGTTCAAAAATAAAGAGTACCCTGGCGTACAAGGTTTCAACCCTTTTGGTCATTTGAAACAAAAAATTCTAACGGATTTTTAATTGGTATAAATGTCGCTATAGCATGAACCTCAGATAAGTCATAAAAAAATTTTTAGACAAATTGGCGGCAGCTTGAAAAAAGAAAGAATTTTTTTGGCACGTTTTTTATAACGATTCCAAATTTTTTTAAAATAGTGAAATTAAACATTTCCTAATTTTGTTCGTTCATATCATAGAGAGATGTATGAAGGATGTTTACACAAAATTTGAAATAAATCGGTTGAGTAGAATTTGAGATATCGTGCACGCTAGCTTAAAAAAAGTAGTTTCGAAAAAAACACGTTTAAAGTTTTGATTGTTCATTCGTATCAGATTGGATGCCGCGTTACTAAAATGGCTATAACTCGTTAAATAATCAGAATTTAGAAAGATCCTCTTAAGGGCATATTCTTCAATGTCTAAACTTCGAAAATATGAAAAAAAAATAATTTCGGATTTTTCTAATTTCTTGACTAGAATACCCCCCCATTAACCTGTAACGGTCACGCGCAGATAAACGAGTTTTATTTGGATTCTATTTGATATATTGACTTAAATCTTGTCGCAAACTATAATTTAACATTCCCTTTAAATAATTAAACTCTATTTTTTTTTTATTCTGAACTTAAAATAGTTCCAAAGTTTACTTGGGGTCCACTGGACACCGTGTGACTGTTACGGGTTAAAAGTTTATATCAAATAATCGAACATAATATTTCCTTTCTTCTTCTTCTTCTTTTGACGTTTACGAGAAATATAACTTTCTATTGAAATTCGATAAAGGGAACGAGTTGTTGTTTCGATCGCAAGAATTATTTATTGTTCATTTTAGATGGAATCTTTGGTAGAAAAAATGTTGGACGAATCTACGGGTGTTCCTGTTAAAACAGTTAAAAGTTTCATGACAAAAACGCCATCCGTTTTTACAGGTAAATTCCTACTCGAATAATTCTAATAAAAGATTAGTCGATTTTCTCAGTCATGGTTTGGACGATAATTTTTTAGGTTCAGATTTGATATCGTGGATGATGAAAACTATGGATATCGATGATCAAGGTTTATAAAAATATTTGCATATATAGATATATATATATATACCCAGTTAACACAAAACGTTAATATGACGTTCGATTTAGGTCATTTTTCAAAAATGACGTTAATATGACGTTAAAATGACGTCAATTTAACGTCATATTAACGTTTTGTGTTAACTGGGTATATATATACAGTCAAACCTGTTTTTTTGTTCGGTAGACAGGGACCACATAAATAAAACCGCAGAAAAAAAAAATATTCGTAATGAATGAACACTTAAATGTGACACACACATTGCAGTGTACATATGTTCACTAAAATAAAACATTACCAATGGTACCAATGCAATTAGAATTCATATACTATTAGGTCGTCCCATAAGTTTCTTCCTTTTTCTTAATAAACTTTTTATACTTAATATCTAATATTTTATATTATTTTTTTTAACAATATACGATTTTATTTTGATTACTTTGTTTATAATACTACGGTATTTGATATTAGTAAAATAATATTAGTAAAATAATATCAAATTTAAAATATTAAGTATAAAAATTTCATTAAGAAAAAGGAAGAAACAGAAATNTTGTTTATAATACTATGGTATTTAATATTAGTAAAATAATATCAAATGTAAAATATTAAGTATAAAAATTTAATTAAGAAAAAGGAAAGAACAGAAATATTTTATATTATTTTATTTAACAATATACGACTTTATTTTAATTACCTTGTTTCTAATACTATGGTATTTGATATTAGCAAAATAATATCAAATGTAAAATATTCAGCATAAAAATTTAATTAAGAAAAAGGAAGAAACTTATGGGACGACCTAATACATAAAAAAAACATTGCATAAAAGACAGATCGCATAAAAAAGGACCGCACAAAAATAGGTTTGACTGTATATAAAAAAAAATCATTGAAAAAATACATGTTAATTGTTTTATACCTCATAACTTTTTTAAATATAGAATCCCTTCACGTGGCACATCTAATGGCATCTCATGGTTACTTTTTCCCCATTGACGATCATTGTCTTACCGTTAAAAATGATAACACATTCTATAGATTTCAAACACCTTATTTTTGGCCATCCAATTCTTGGGAACCTGAAAATACAGATTACGGTAAAATAAATACTCACTTTTATATTAGGTGTACAAATAAGTTATCGCCGTTCAACAAAGTATGGCTTTATCATTAAATTATGGTTAAAATGGTCTGATGTAAAACGTCATATCGTAGGGTTTGACATCTCTCGATAACGTAATCTTGGTATATTAGTAATTTTGTATCGATAACAGATATTTTTTTTCGTTAGAAAATGTCGTGTTTTGAGCCGAATAAGCACCATTTGCGGGAACTTTTGATTAAATTATTTAATTTAAAGAAATCTGCATCTGATGGGCATCGATTGCTTGTAGAGGCATATGTCGAGGCTTTTTTAAGTTAGAGAAGTTTTTATGAATGGTTTTTATAGTTCAAGAACAGAGACTGTGACGTCGAAGATAAAATACGTAACGGAAGGCTGAAAGTGTACGAATACGCAGAATTAGAAATATTATTGGTTGAAAATTCGTGCCAAACGCAAAAAAAACAGGCATTTATGTTAGGAGTAACTCAGCAAGCAATTTTACATCATTTAAAATCATCAAATGCTTAATTTTTTAATAAGAACGGCGGAAATTTATTTGTACACCTAATATTATATTTCTTTTTAAATTTACTTTCTATTTAACCCTTTAAGCTCTATGAACCCATATATGCGTTATCACTCCCAGCCATTCGATTTTGGCTATGAACCCATATATGCGTTTTTCATTTCCCATTCGATTTTGGATATGAACCAATATGTGCATTTTTGCATAACCATTCGATTTTAGCTTTGAACCCATATATGCGTTCTTGCATAATATTGGCTTAAGTATTGAATCCTGATTTGAGATTTACCATACAATCCAAAATTATTAAATTTTCAATTTAAAAGATATAATTTACTACATGCATATATATTTTTCATGTTATTGTTGCTTAATAAAATAAATGGGCATTCCATGGCACACGCTTAACGTCAGACAATTCAGCGCTCAAAGGGTTAAATTAAAAAATCTAAAGAAACAGAATAATAAATTAAATAATATTTCACATATTTATTTTCTCTCTTTCTCTCTTTCTCTATCTTTTTCAATCCGTAGCCGTTTATTTATGCAAAAGAACGATGCAGAATAAAACACGTTTAGAATTAGCCGATTACGAGGCAGAGAATTTAGCTAGGTTGCAGAAAATATTTTCTCGAAAGTGGGAGTTCATTTTTATGCAAGCGGAAGCACAAAGCAAAGTCGATAAAAAGAGGGATAAACTGGAAAGGAAAGTGTTGGATAGTCAGGAAAGGGCATTCTGGGATGTACATCGGCCGATGGTAAATCATTTTAAAAGAAAACAAAATAATTATGAATATTTATAATATAAGTTATAAACGAACACTGATTTACAGCCTGGTTGCGTAAATACAACTGAACTTGATATAAAGAAAGAATGTCGGAGTCAAAAACCAACCCTCAAATCGAGCAAACATTTGAAACTTGGTATCGCTGGTGGGAGGGTTTCTCCACATTCGGAATCATATTTAGCAGCATCGATAGAATCTGTGCAAAAGGAGATTGACATGTTGAAGGATAGATTGGATAGGAGAAACATCAAAGTATCCAAAGTTGCGGAAGCGTAAGTTCAACCGTGCATTAGATTTATTAGCTTGTCAAGTATGAAATGGAGCAAATTTGTATTTAATTATGTGCATTTTTTGCTCCATATCATACTTGACAACCTAATATTTCTTTCACTAATTGTAAGATTTTATGAAATATTTTTTTACAAAAATGTTTTTTAATTTATCTGTTATTCGTTATTTCAGTCTTATAGGATATTTTGAACAATATGCCGAGTACGATCCATTTTTTACTCAACCCGAATTTACCAATCCGTGGGTATCGGACAGTTCGGAAATGTGGGAACAAGAAAGATTTGCGTAAATATTTTTTCCGGGATTATTTGTCTTTTTAGTATTTCTTCTTCCTTTTATATAAATAATTATTAGTATAAATAGAAAATAAAAAATTGTAAGAGTTTCTTTTCTTTTTTTTTTCTCAAATAGGAAAGAAGTGTCTACGAGAAGGGTTAAAAGATGGGCGTTTGGTCTTCAAGAATTATTACAGGATCCGATTGGTAGAGAACAATTTATACGATTTTTGGAGAAAGAATTTAGCAGTGAAAATCTCAAGTAAGAATATAATAAATATACGAAATTCACGTGATTTGTTGTTTATTTAGAATCTTTTTTTTGTTAACCCTTTCGCTACAGCGGTTTTTGCGTAGAACCAAGCACCGTGCCGAAAGTGGGAACATTAAGCGCAAGCAGTTTTCAGCATTTGGGGCTAAAACTTTTGTCTCAAAAATGATTTTTTAACATTAATTTTTAGTGCAAAATGATTTAAACAATGCAACAGCACTTGCAATTGTTTACGAATAGAAAAAAGCGAGTTGTGAGCATTTGGCTTGATTTTTGGTTCCATTCCTGTAATAAATGCAACGGGTGACTATAGTTTTGTGGTATTTGACTTGTGTTTTGTGGTGGATGACTATAGTCGCCCGTAGTAGCGAAAGGGTTAATGTCAGACGTTATTCAGTCAAATTTGTTTTTGTGTGGTCCCTTTTTATGCGATGTTTTTGAAGTAAAAACTTTTTTAGGCGCGTTAGATGATTTTTGGTAGGGGAAAGTCTTATGGGTTCGTGTCAGCAACATGCTAATGCACACGCAAACACATATACACACCAACACATTGTATTAGGTGTTGGAATTAATTCGTAGCGTTATACTAAAGATGTCATGGGTATTAAAGTATTCTGTTTTCACTTTCAGAAACAAATTTATCGTAAACCAGCTCTAACAAGGTTTTATTTTTATGACAAATCTTATGTTTCAATTGTTAATAACATCATGTTACTATTATTTCAATATGTTGAGGTTTATCCCAAATAAAGTGTTTTTGCGGGAACGGCACAAAAGAAAAAGTTTTTTACATCGTATTGTTACTAGTGATGAAAAGTGTATACATTATGACAATCCTAAGCGTAGAAAATCATGGGTTAAGCCCGGACAGCCATCATCATCAGTGGCAAAACGCAATATTCATGGATCTAAGTTCCTCCTTTGTATTTGGTGGGATCAACAAGGTGTAGTTTATTATGAATTGTTAAAACCCAATGAAACCATCACTGGGGATTGCTACCGGTTACAATTGATGCGTTTGAGTCGTGCATTGAAGGAAAAACGGGCGGAATGGAGCAAAAGGCACGATAAAGTTATTTTACTGCACGACAATGCTCGACCTCACGTGGCGAAACCAGTGAAAACATATCTGGAAACATTCAAATGGGAAGTCTTAACCCACCCGCCGTATTCTCTGGATATTGCCCCTTTGGATTACCACCTGTTTCGATCAATGGCTCATGGTTTATCAGGGGAAAAATTAACATCTTATGAGGATTGGCAAAATTGGATCGATTCATGGATTGCCTCCAAGGACGAAGAGTTTTATCGACGGGGTATTCGACAGTTACCTGAAAAATGGGAAAAAGTAGTGGCAAGCGATGGGCAGTATTTTCAATAATGTAATTTTTTACTTTTGTTTCAAATAAATCGTTATTTTTTAATTAAAAAACGCTACGAATTAATTCCAACACCTAATATACAAAAAAGGTGTGTTGGTCTTTGGTCAAAAGCCCGTTTGCCGTGTGTAATCTGAAAAAATGTTAGAATGTGTGAAGTATTGACAGAACCTTCTTTTGTATAAATCATGAAATTTTCAAATAACACACACATGTACAATCAAGTATATACAATGTGTTGGTGTTTTTAATTTTAATTTTTAATATTACAATCAAAATATGAAAAAAATCAAAATATTATAAATTCTAATTGTATTAGTACCGTTGGTTATGTTTTATTTTAATGTACATTTGAACACTGCAAAGTGTATGTCACATTTAGGTGTTCATTCGTTACGAATATTTTGTTTTTCCTGCGGTTTCTTTTATGCTGTTTCTATCAACCGAATAAAAAAAAACAAGTTTGATTGTATATGTCTCCTCTTATGTACAAACGTATGCGCGTGTATTGTGTTTATGAATGCGTGTATCAAGCAGAGACAAGATTTTTCTGCTCTGTGCAGATTTTGGGAAACCGTACAGGAATTGAAAACTTTCTCGCAGAAAGATGTTAACGTTAAGGCCGGAGAAATTTGGAACGAATTTTTGGGACCAGATGCTAGCTGTCCAATTAACGTCGATTCTAGGTCCTTTGAAATAACTAAAAGGAATCTTCTAAAACCTGATCGTTGGTGTTTCGACATAGCTGCGGTAATTTCATTTTTCGAACAAATCAATGAATATTATTATTATTATTATTATTATTATTTTACAATAGAAAAATGATATCTATTTATCAGAGAATGAAACAAATATAATACTTTTGTTTCCCTTTTTAGGCACACGTTTATCATTTAATGAAAAGCGACAGTTATTCGAGATATCTTCGTTCCGAGATGTACAAAGACTTTCTCAACGGTTCAAAGAAGAAGGTAAGAAACACAATACAATACTTGATTATTTTTATATCTACAATTAAATTAAATCGAATATTCATTATCTTTTTTAAATCTATTGATTACAGACATCAGTAAAGGGTATTAGATCAATCGTATCTTTCACTGGTCGCAGAGATACGACAGCCTCGTAAAATCAATTGTGGTCTTAGAAAAATATCGTATAGAAAGAAATCAAGTAAATAAATAATTTCTAATTTCGTTAATAACAATCACGCGAGTTAAATTTAAGATTTTTTGTGTCTTTTTTTTTTTTAGATACTATCGTTTTTAAATGTAACTGATAACAGAAAGAAATTGTCGAATTTACCTGAAATGTTCAATAACAATAATCGGAATGTATCCATAAAATAAAAAGAAAAAAATAAAACGAGCATAATTATTTAAATTACGTATGTACGTACACGTATATTTAATTTCTACGATTTATGTATGTATGTATGTATTTATGTATGTATGTATGCATGTATACATGTACGTAAGTATGTATGTGTGTTTGTAATAATAATTATGCTCTTATAAAAAAAAATGAAGACTTAAAACACAGACAGATAAACAAAACTATATGTTTAAAGGTATTCGTCATACTGCTATTTTCGTATCACCGTATATTTATTAATTGGATATAAATATTATAGAAAGAGAAAAAATGTGTATCTGTAGATAATTTATGTAATATAAAAAAAAACAAATAATTATTAACACGTTGACTGCCATGTTGGTCAAATGTGACCGCAATATTTGAACTACTTAACCCTTTGATCTCTAAGGACGCATATATGCGTCTGTCGATTTTTACGATCATCTACACAGAAGTATTGCAGTTACTTTAAAATACAGAAGAGTGCAATCTAGCAAAAAAGTATTTCGTCCACTGCGATCGTCAGCGTTAGCCGCACGTCGTCCGTAGGGACCGCATAAGCTGCGAGTTGTTAGAGCTCAAAGGATTAAATTGTAAAAGTTGAATGAAAATTTACAGTTCATTTAACCCTTTAAGCGTTATGAACCCATATATGCGTTCTCGTATAACATTGGTTTATGTATTGAACACTGCTTTCAGATTTACCACAAAATCAAAAATGATTAAATTTTCAATTTAAAAGATATAATTTACTACATA
>JACGTP010001356.1:0-10948 GCA_023678845.1 Mischocyttarus mexicanus
TATTCAAGGTTTTAATATTATAAAACTCCCCTAAGGATGAATATTAGTTAACAAAATAATAAAATTAAAATTAAAATTTTTTTACAGTACTTTCTTGCCAATGGATTACCATTCGAGAATTCCATTCAGGTGGTACTTTCTAATGCCATTTTTTAACAAACGTCGAGAACTTATTCAAGGTCCTAATATTAGATTGTCAAATATAAAATGGAGCAAAAAATGCACATAATTGAATTCGATTTTGCTCCATTTCATACTTGACAGTCTAATATTCTATAATTCTCCCGAGG
The DNA here is from genome assembly GCA_023678845.1 of Mischocyttarus mexicanus. Taxonomy (NCBI): domain Eukaryota; kingdom Metazoa; phylum Arthropoda; class Insecta; order Hymenoptera; family Vespidae; genus Mischocyttarus; species Mischocyttarus mexicanus. The sequence goes on from JACGTP010001356.1 coordinate 291, forward strand.
AAAAAAATAAAAATTCGAACAATCTTCAATCGAGAGATTATTTTTTCACAACTTTTAAGAAATTTCATCTAACTTATGAATACTAATGATTTGATGATTTTTAAATTTGATGATTTATAAATTTGATTATGAAAATCAAATTTATGACAAGTTTTGTTTATCCGTTTCTTAAAATACTTACGTCGTTACGGATAACTTTAATGGAAAATTTAATGATGGGGTGAGGAAGGAGAAGGGAGGAAAATCATGGATAAAATGTAACACGTTGAATATTATAAAATGAAAACTTTTTCTCTAGTCGAATGTTATGCATGCAGAATCTTACTCGGAATAGGAAGAATTTAATATGCGTGTATTTATGTATGAAAGGATTAAACAGAAGATTAAAGTAAAAAGAAAAAAAGGAGTAAGAGAGTGGCAGAAAGAGAGAGAGAGAGAGAGGGGGAAGGAGAAAAAAGAAAGATTATTATCGATACTAAACACGATGGATTACCTAACTGCGTCCTCGACACATCTGAACCGTTCGATTGAAGATTGAATGATCGAGAAGAGCCTATATAACGTTAACATCGATCATTATTGTTCCATGAGCAGGATTTTCCTTATAAATATAAAAAATAAAAGAAGAAGAAGAAATATATGGTAAGAAAAAACCGCAAAAAATAATTGTTTATTTGTTTTTCTTGGATAATCATAATTAATTTCCCCCCTTTAATCACTTATATTGAAGTTTTCTCCTGAAAAATTAGTATAGATCGACAAAGAAAATGTTTGAAAGTATGACGTCCTAGTGTGATGGCAATATCTAATGATTAATTACGTCATAGGTTTATGTTGACGTTAGAGAAAATCATGAAACATCACGTGCAGTCGTTGCATTGTCATGAAGAAATCTTTTCTTTAATAGATCCGAGAATAAGATAATGAGTGTTTTATTATTTCAAGAGAACAATTGCTATTTTTCAATGATAACATGATTGTATATTATATTATTTACCATATTATGTATTCAAATTTATTACAATTAGAAAGTGTATTTTAAAGTTTGGTCGAATTTGTTTGAAAAGAAATCAGTCGTATAAGAAAATAAATTAGATTAAAAATAATATGATAATAATATTAGGTGTACAAATAAGTTCTCGCCGTTCTTATTAAAAAATTAGGCATTTAATGACTTTAACCGATATAAAATTGCTTAGCTGAGTTACTCCTAATGTAAGTGCAAGTTTTTCTTGCGTTTGACACGAATCTTCAACCAATAAAGCTTTCAATTCCGCATATTCGTACACTTTCGATCTTCCGTTACGTACTTTGTTTTCAACGTCAAAGTCACCGTTCTTGAACTTCAAAATCCATCCATAACAATATCTTTCACTTAAGAAAACCTCGACATATGCTTTTACAAGCAATCAATGCGCATTAGCTGCAAATTTCTTCAAATTAAAAAATTTAATCAAAAGTTCCCGCAAATGACGCTTATTTGTCTCCAAACTCGACATTTTCGAACGAAACAAAATATCTGATACTGATACAAAATCATTAATATATCAAGATTATGTTGTCGAGAGATATCCAACCCTACAATATGACATTTTACATCAGACAATTTTAACCATAAGTTAAATATAAAGCCATATTTTGTTAGACGGCGGAAACTTATTTGTACACCCAATATAGAAATAATATAATAATAATATAATAATAATAATAATATGGACCGTTTATTATGAAAGTGGTGTAAGTCCAATTTCCATAGAAAGGTGACGGGGTTAGTGGCCACCGGGGGCTTTACAATTGAGAAAAAAACAAATTAACGAAATTATAGAGATAGAATTTTCATCAGATAAGGATATTGTTACTGAGAACTTGGATTCTGCAAGAGAAAATAAAGGAAAATATACGCAACGAATAAATAAAATTAAGCGAAATGCTGGACAAGAGTAGTATACAGAAAAAAGGAAAATTCATTCCAGGAAAAAAATGTCCATCCAAAAACTGTAACTGGTCGAAGAAATGCATAGAACGCGTTAATGAATCAGAACGTAGAGCAATTTTTGTTAAATTCTGAAATATAGGCGATTTTAATAAACAAAACGTATTTCTCCAGTGTAGTCTTCAACGTAAAACTGTAAATAGAAGAAGGCTAAGAAATCATTCGGGCATTTTGAGGGCTTATGCTCATCAATTTCACCTGGCCACTTCTCGCGGAAACATTTTAGTGTCTAATAAGAAGTTTTTCATGAATACTTTTAACATATCTACTGGTCGAGCTTATCGTGTCTTAAAAGCGCATGATAATATTTCGAAAGGCATGCGTTGACAAATGGATAGCTGTTGCAAAAAAACTAATGAACTAATGACAATTACAGTGATAGAACACGTCAAAGTTTTCCGAATTTGAAAGTCATTATACTCGATCCTAAAATCCAGAACGGATGTTCTTGAATTCTGAATTAAACGTAAGAAAAATGTTTAATTTGTACTTAGAAAAATGTAAGGAAAATAACTTGAGTTCGGTTAATGAATGGACGTACACACTGCCACATGAAGAGCATAAATAATGAATAATACCAATATCTTGTGTTAAGTTTAACAATATATAAATATAATTAACGTTCAAAATAAAAACTACTAATTCTATTTTATTTCTTGACATTATTTATAAACAAAATTGGATTAATATGAAATATATTTTAAGTGATATTTGTTATTTCAAAATTGAAATTAAATGATATTTGCAATTGAGTAATTATGAAAGTGGTGTAAGTCCATTTGCAGCCTGGAAATATATGTTATTTTAGTTAAATTTGCCTAAAACAAATGTATATAATCAAATGATATATTGATAAATTATTACAAACATTCCCAGACTTCATATAATTAACTTATATTTTCTAATTGTCAGATTTGCTAACATTTAATTTTCTCGAAACGAAAGAAAATGGACTTACACCACTTTCAAAATAAACGGTCCATATAATAATATATTTAATAATAATAATAACAATAATAATAATAACAAAGTAAAACTCTACTGGGACAGAGGCGTCATCACCGACTGCACTATCCTCAGCAACAGACCAGACATAACACTAACCATAAAATCTACAAAGACCACGTACCTTATGGATATTGCGATTCCTAATACAAACAATTTGAAACAAAAACACACCGAAAAAATACAAAAATATATACCCCTTGCTGACGAAATTAAACAAATGTGACACCAAGAAACCATCAACATAGAGTACCCATAATCATCTCCTCAACAGGCATCATACCAAAAACGCTTCATAATGCCTTAAAAATAATTGACTTGCACCCAAAAACATACATACCTCTACAAAAATCAATTGTGCTGGACACATGCTCTATAGTCCGCCGCTTCTTAAACCCGACCTCACTCACACTTCAAAATACTCTAAATACCACAAACACGCTCACTTTCACACAGACACAGAACATGCCTAACTCGCATTTAATGCAAAACCACTTTGACTCTTATCAAAACACAACGGCATAACTGAACCAGAGTATTTGGTCCAGACCCGTACCTGGTTCTTAAAATCCGACCCAAAGTCAAGTTAAAGCAAGGATCTTAAGATAATAATAATAATATAATAATATATCTAATAATAATATAATAATAATATAATAATAAATCTAATTTAATATAATATAATAATAATTATAATAATAATATATACAATATTAATATTATAATATAATAATAATTATAATAATAATATATACAATATTAATATTATAATATAATAATATAATAAAATATAGTAATAATAAATAATCTAGAAATAATATAATAATAATAAAAAAATAATATAATAATATATATATATATAGATGTTTAACACTATTCCTACCGACACTTCACGTATACCTATTCCTACCGCGGCCGGTCAAATGACCGGTCTTTCAAAACTTATTTTTTTCAATATTAAATGCATACCAATAGCCAACTTACTAGTATAAAAATATATTTTCTTTTATTCAAGAGTACATAAACTACATTTTATTCTTTTTTGTCGCACTTTTTACAAATGGGCTTCTCAACTGTACATTTTCCGCATACGTACTTTTTACATTTTATACATATTTTATTCGCCTTATTATCTTTATAATACCTTATCTGGCATGTTTTCCGTTCACGGGAACCTGTACTTGTACTTGCGATGGGTATTGGTTGATTTTCTTTGCCTATCTCTTGTTGGTATTCGATGGCAAGTTCTTCTGCCAATTGGAATAGAAATTCCTGTCTTGCAATTTTTCCTCCCGTTGTTTCTTTATATAACACCCATGCATTTATCCCAGCTAAATCCAAGATATTAAAAAATACTTGCAAAGGCCATCTCCGTGATTTAGATTTTACCGAATAATTTCTGGCCATTTGGTCAGTCACATCTACGCCAAATTTGGTGCTATTATACAACTGAATTGTCTCCGGTGTTCGGGTGTCATTTTCTTCAATTTGTACGGAATTGTGCATTGAACTGAGAATTAGAACTTTCTTTCTTGGTTTGGCTTTGTAAACTGTCAACATACAATTATTTGAGCGATAGAGTTTGGTTGAGAAAAGTGCCATGTCGTCGTTTTTCAATTTTGCCAGTCTTGGTAGTTCTTTTTTATTTGCTCTAATTGTCCCGACAATCGTAGTTTTTTTTTCCAAAAGGTTTGTTGCTAAAGATAGGCTTGTAAAAAAGTTGTCCGTAGTTATATTTCTTCCAGATCCAACATACGGTTTTGCTAATTTCATAGTGACAAACTCTCCAAGAGGAACTAAGGGTGAAACTTACTGTAACGTATTATTAGTCTTGTTCACTATTTTGAAAATGACACTTACAACACGTAATACGATATAAAATATTATAAAATAATAAAAATGATAAAAGACTGCCAAGTATGCTCTTTGTGACGTTCACGTTTCGATGCACTCTGTTCGTGTTGCAAGACTCTACTGATTTGAATTCGTGAGAAGACGTCTATACATTTCCTTCAGTTATAAGTTCTTTGTTCTAAGTCATAGTAGATAAGATTACGTGAGAAAATTTGGGGAAGTGGACCGTATCAGATCAATCTAGCAAATAAACCGATAGTCGAACGAGAACTGAAAACACTTGGAAGTGCCGTAAAACATTTTCTGGAAAGCACTTATAGGATAAAATCATGCCACAACTACATTACCTTTCGTTTGTAACGAATTTATAGTTTTGACATTGAGTATTAGAGAAAAACTATTAAAAAAGTGTATAAATCGTACCACCGGTCAAATGACCGGTCGTGGTAGTTAAGGCCAACTACAAATTTTTCTCAGAAAATAAACAATAAAAAAATAAGTGAATATTGAAAAATGTATCATAAATACATTTTAGGAAAAGTCATAAAGTTTAAAGGCGATTCGCTTACGTTAAATGTACGAAATTTCAATTGAAAATTTGAAAACGGTCAATTGACCGGTCCCGGTAGGAATAGTGTTAACCAAAAAATTAATATGAAGATAGTATATTACAATTGAACAGATTAAAAAAATAATAATTAATAATAAAATCGTTAGATTTCAAATCGGAGTATTGTAAATGATTTTAGGTATTTTTGTATGTATTTTAGTTATAAAAAAAAACATATCTTAGCTCTGTTATTATTCATATGAGAAAATCATGATATTTCACGTGCAATCGTTGCATTGTCATGAAAATCTTTCCTTTAAGAGACACACCTAGTGTCAAATTTTGAATAAATCGATTATTTTCTTTTGCATATTTTGATAGTCTATACCTTTAAAAATAACATACTAAAATTTCGAATGCATATCTCAAATAGTTTTTGAGTTACAGCAATCCGAAGAGCAACCGGTCATCGAAAATGAAATCCATGACTTGAACTTTAAACGCATTTTTCTAATTTACCGCAGTTGTAGCTCCAAGACAAATCATCCAATCGCTTTGTTTTTTTTTCTGCTTATTTCGTATACATTTCTGTGTACAATGACCCGTCCAGTTTTTCGATCGAATAAAAAATGTAATATTGGCAAACCGAAAATCGTCAAATTTTCGCGCGAAATTTAAAACTTGCCTTACAAACTCCGCCATTTTGTTCAATTTTAATTGTTTTCTTTTGAAAAACAATTTACATACGGGCAATACCTTCTAGTTTGATAAACTGTTTGGTTTTTTTTATTTGAAACACTTTGAAGTTCGCTATCTCTGCAGCAGTGGATTTTGTTTAAGTGACTTGGGAGATAGCAAATAACACGCTGAAAATTAAATTTTTTCATTTAAAAATTTCACTGTATATTCATTATTTATGTATAAATATATCCTCCAAATTTTAAAATATTTCATGCAGTTGTTTTCTTTACAAAAATTCCCAAAAATCACCTTTTTTTCGAGGCGGTCACACTAGGTGTGCCCTTTAATAAATACAAGATTAGGATAATGAGTGTTTTATTATTTTAAGACAACAATTGCTTTTTACGATGATAATATAATAAAATATTATATTATTTATCATATTATATACAAAAATTTATTAAAAATAGAAAGTGTATTTTAAAACTTGGTCCAGTTCGTTCGAAAAGAAATCAGTCAAATAAAAAAATAAATTAGATTAAAAATAATATGATAGTAACATTACAAAAAAATCATCACTTTAAAAACGTTTGACCAAAAAAGAATTAATATGAAGATGGTGTACAGTGAAACCTGTTTTTGTGCGGTAGATGGGGACCGCATAAGGAAAATCGCAGAAAAAAAAATATTCCAAACAAATGAACGCCTAAATGCGACAAACTCCTTGCAACTGTACATATGTACACTAAAAAAAATAATACAACGGTGCCAATAGAATTAGAATTCATATACCGCATTAAAAAACATGGCATAAAACAGATCGTATAAAAATAAAATCGCATAAAAAAGGACTGCACAATAACAGGTTTGACTGTATTATTAAAACCTTGAATAAGTTCTCGTCGTTTCTTAAAAAATAGTATTAGCAGTAATCCGTGCATGGAATTCTTGAATGATAATGCATCAGCAAGAAAGTACTGTATGTATCCTTCAATTTCAGTCTATGGTATATTTCACTATAGTGTCAACCACTTGTTTGTTTATTGCTTCTGAAAATGTTTATTTTTCTGCCAAATAAAGTGTTTTTTGTGAGAGAATTTTATTGCTTTACTTTATTCTAAAGAAATTTGCAATTGAAGTAGACAGAATTCTCGTTGAGTCTCGTTGACAATACTCTGTCGAATACGACATGCAAAGACAGATTCTGTTGCTTGAAAAATAATGATTTTGAAGTTGAGGATAATGAACGTTTCTGGCACACTGACAAAATTTCAAGACGAACAATTAAAATCTTACATTGAACCTTAGAGCTTACTTTTCCTTATATTTTCAAGCTTGTATTTTAAATAAAACTTTTATTTTGAGAAAAAAACGGCGAGAACTTATTCAAGGTCTTAATATTAGTTTTGGTTTGAATGTTAAGAGATAGACAAAAAATCATTATTGTTTTAACTAATACTTATAATCAGTGTTTCATTACCGAGCAAAGTGGTGCATATAATATTGGTTATTTAATTAAAGTAAAATAAATGTCTGATAAAACAAAACAAAATTAGAAGTTATCTATGATTCGACTTAATAGAAAATACATTACAACGAAAAGTACATTGAATATTATTAATGTTACTTTTACACGAAACAAGAATGAGTTATTAGTTTTGGTTTGAATTTTAACAGACAGATAGACAGACAACTATCGTTATTTTCACAAATATTTATAATCAGTGTTTCAGTATCAAGCATTGTAGTGGTTCATATAATTTTATAATTTAATTCAAGTAAAATGTCTGATAAAACAAAATAAAAATTGGAAGTTATCTATGACTCAACTTAATATTTGGTCATTGAATAAGTTCTCGTCGTTTGTTAAAAAATTGTATTTGCAGTACTCCGTGCATGGAATTCTCGAATGGTAATGCATCGGCAAGGAAGTACTGCATGTAACCTTCAATTTTAGTCTATGGTGTTTCACTGTAGTGTCAGCTACGTGTTTGTTTATTGCTTTGGAAAATGCTTTTGGAAAATCTGCAGCTGAAGCAGACAGAATTCTTGTTGAGACTTATGGCGACAATGCTCTGTCGGATACGACATGCAAAGACTAGTTTTGATGCTTGAAAAATAATGGTTTTCAATTTGAGGATAAAGAACGTTCTGGTGCACCAACAAAGTTTCAAAACGAACAATTAGAACCTTGTATTAAACCTTACACCCTGACCTTGAATCTTACCTTTTCTTAGATTTTCAATCTTATATTTTAAATGAAGTTTTTATTTTGTGAAAAAAAACGGCGAGAACTAATTCAAGATCCTAATACAATTGAATAGATTACAAAAATAATAGTAATTTATAAAAATATTGTTAGATTTTAAAAATACGCACAATTGTAAATACTGATTGGTATTTTTGTAGGTATTTTAGGTATAGAGAAGACAAAAAATATCTTAACCTTGTTACTATTCGCATGAGAAAATCAGATATTCGCGAGTTAGTTTGTACGTATAGAATAAATGTAATTTTCATTAGAAGACTCGTTCATTGAAACCGTAACCTCAACGTGCTCCGTTTACTATGGACGATGATTACCAAAGGAAAGACTAAAGAAGAAGAAAATCGCTATTTGTGTATCTACGTGCGATGAAAGTTCAAGAGGAACGAACGCTTAGGATACACACGTGACCCGTAAAATATTGACTTTCAAGATACATATATATGTATATATATAAAGTGTTAGATGCGCGTGAATCAAATACAAAAAAGATTCATGGGAAAAGGTATAAGGGATAGGGAGAACGATAGTAACTTGTCTCTACGTGAAATAGCAAATGTAATATACCCTGTCGCGAATTAATTGACTTTTCTTCGTATTATCCTAACATTTAGTTTATTTCTTTCTTTATATCAGGAGTGTACATTGAAGTTTGCCGGTTTTTTTCGTTAAAAAAAACACATAATTTTTAGGGGAATCTCAAAATATTTTTATTCAAAGTATTGACCATTTGATTCTACACATTTCGTCCATCTTTCAGGCAAATTATGGATACCATTCCAAAAAAACTTTTTCTCTTTCGAGGAAAACCATTCGACGAGCCATTTTTCAACTTCTTCAAAATTGACGAAGTGCTGCTTTGCAAGTGAGTGCCCCATCGATGCAAAAAGGTGGAAATCGGACGGGGCGAGGTCTGGAGAGTACAGCGGGTGCGATAATATTTCCCAATTAAGTGTTTTTAATGTGTTTTTCACGGATCTAGCGGTATGAGACGGCGCGTTGTCATGTTGCAAAATAACTTTGCCATGTCTTCGGGCCCATTCCGGTCGTTTTTCGATCAACGCATGATGCAAATTGATCATTTGTTGTCGATAGCGATCCGTATTTACCGTTTCACCAGGTTTTAATAGTTCGTGGTACACCACACCATCCTGGTCCCACCAAACACAGAGCATTGTCTTTCAAATCGAAATCTCCACTTTTAAATTGACGAAACCATGTCTCACATGTTCTAATCACTGGAGCATGTTCACCATAAGTTTCTACTAGCAAACGATGTGCTTCAGTTGCTTTTTTCTTTTGATGAAATAAGAAAAGCAACAAATTCCGCAAATGCTCTTTATTTGGAACGAAACTCGACATATTCATTGATATAAACGACTATGACGCTATTATTTTGACAGAATGAGACTTAGGTGTTTTTGGAGGTCAATGTCAATAGAAAACAATGGTGTATATAACAAATCATAGAAATGCCTACATCCTGCTAGCGACATCCTACTGTAAAACCGGCAAACTTCAACTTACACTCCTATGTATTAATTTTCTTTCTATTTTTATTTTTCTCTACACGGTAACGCATTCTATTTCAAAGTTTTCAATGAATTCTTTTTAATTATCCTCGTATTTTTTTTTTTTTTCTTCTAAACTTGCAAAAAAAGAAATCTGAATTATTTTTCCTACAATTTCAATTAATTAAATTTTTCTTCGTATTCTAACATTGCTTTTAATTAATTATAGATAAATCTTGGTCTTTTTTTTTTCCTATACTTTTCGAATACTATTATTGATAAGTATCTTTAATAGATACCTAATCGTTCAACACATTTATCTCATTCGAATATTTTTTTTTTACTAGTTGAGAATGTCTTTAAAAAAATTTTCTTACATTTATTTTTTTGCCTATCGTTTGTTTATTTTTTTATCTTTGTCTCAACATTCCATATGTGTTATTACGATTGAAATGATATCGACATGCGACATTGACGAAGAAAAAATAAAGGAAAAAAGAAATAGAAGAAGAAGAGGAAGAAGAAGAAGAAGTATACGTAAACGTTATGCAACAAAATGTCTCATATTTCCCGAATGAAATTGTATCGTTATGAATCCTCGTGCTACCATTAATAATATATTTAGAATGAATAAGATCTGAACAGGTTAAAGTAATGCAATCTTCTTGTGTATTGATGTTTATCTGTAAACTTATGCCATTTTATTATTTTTTATTTTTTATTTTATTTTATCCATTGGATAAACCTTACAAAAAAAAAAGAGAATACAATTATAAGAGATTAGAACATGATACAAAA
>JACGTP010001357.1:0-10925 GCA_023678845.1 Mischocyttarus mexicanus
TTGACATACAAATAAAGTAAGATCTCGCTCAATGCTAAAACAACAAGTGCACGAAGATGACCAAGTTAGAAAAGAGTTAATAACGCAATATATTTTCTAACAAGTATTGTTCGTAGCTTTGGATTTGATCGTCACATGGATCATCATACTGATGCCGTATATATCCGGTGCTCTTATTGAAAGGGTTAAAACCAACTTGGTACATTTTTGATTTAAAACGAAATTTCTTTATTATCATCAAACATCATCGAAGAGAGAGAGAGATAGAAAGAGAAAAAGAGAGATAAATAAAAGGGAATGAGAGAAGGAAAGAAGTAAGTCAGGTTAGATGGAGGTTATTCCTCGTACTTTTCACGTCACACGATTATTCTAGTCGATTTATGACCTCGGTTATGGACCGTTTATAGGAGCGTAAATCGGTTTAAGAGGGGTGCCAGCAAGCCTATCATTTCGTGGGCTTGTTATTATTTCTGAAAAGCGTATCCACGCAAAGAAGGAAGCCCTTCTCTCCTCTCCCTCCCTCCCTCCTTCCTCCTGTACCACTCCTTTCGAAGATTTCAAATTTAATCGCAGCTATACGTGGCACCGGGGTCTCTATATCTTCTTCTTTTTATTTTGTTCTCTCTTCTTCTTCTTTCGATCGATATTACAGAGCTGAGATTCTTAACAAAGATAAAAGATCGGGTTGAAATAATTCAGTGGACAGATGTAAAGTGGTGAATATAAATCGAATTATCTTATCCCATTTTAATCTTTTTCAATAAAATGGTGATCGTAGTGAGCAATTGTAAAAACAAAACCGTATACGTAGTATTTTCGATAATTTATTATTATCTTGTTCCTCTTTTCTTTTTCCTTCTACCCCACTTCACCCCATGCAGCCACCCTTTATCCCAAGTAAAGATTATTAGCGTGAATTAGCAAATTGTATGTTTAATTTCGTATATCCTATAGGTTCAAAATGATTGTCATTTATGGATAATTCTTGGCATAGAAGTTACGATGACTTTTTATCATCTCTGAATGATTATTTCAGGAATACATTTGCCCGTAAGGCCTCCAAGCAAGACAAAAGTATTTTCTTGGAAAAGTGATCTCTGCAATTGCAACCTTCGCATGACCGAAGGATAATAAAGCCTGTGTAGATACTGCCACGCCTTAATTATGATCACAAGGTGTCACGTATGGTTCCGATTGGAGATGATGCGGTGTAGGTACAATGCAACTGATACAAAGAATCCTTTTTTAACACAGAGAGACATTTCTACGTACGCGTATGTACCCCCACGTAGATGTGCAATGTGTATGTGTGTATGTGTGTGTGTGTGTGTTGTAGACGTAAGGAAAGTTGGACGTGTCATTCGGTGCATTTGCGGATGCATCGATCGTCTCAGAATGAAAAGATTATTTTTTTTTTTTTAAAACTATACGTATACAACAAAATTATCTAATTATTTAAACAATTGACACGAGTAATAATAAATGTTGGCAGATAAAAAAAGAAAATAGAAAGGACTGTTCGTTCAATTAGGAATTCGTTGGAATATTTTTTTTCCCGTTCAATCTCATTCTTCGATTAACCCAAAGAAATTATTTTTCTACTCTCTCCGAGATAAGAATATCGAGAAAGATCAATATTTTCTATTCGATCAGTCATTCCTTCGATCTTTCGTTCGATCGTTCTCGATCTTTCTTCTTACTACGTACGCGTTAGTATGAAAACATTCAGGAAGAAGACCTTTACCGTCCCTGCTGATTTTGCAGTGCGAACGGACTCTCTCTCTCGAAAGAAGAAGAAGAAGAAGAAGAAGAAGAAGGTACGATAAACCTATACCTACTCTTAAAATCCACAAAGAGAGAGAGAAGAAGAAGAAGAAGAAGAAGAAGGAATGATTCGTACGTTCGATCGGATTTGTTTGTGTGTGTGTGTGTGTGTGAGAGAAAGAAAGAAAGAAAGGAAGGAAGAATGAGTGAGTGAGTGAGTGAGTTGGAGTATGCATGAATAAAGTAGAATATAATGTGCGAGCACGGTTCAGCAGTACCCGAAAGATGCATGGTTGGCAAGAAGAGAGTTGGGGGTCTGGTAGGGTAGAGAGTAAGGCCCAGAAACGACATCAAGGAGGTAGAAAAGAATGAGGGAGGAGAGGGAGAGAGGGAAGGAGAGTGAAGGAGGAGACCAGCACCAAGCCAAGAGGAAGGCATTCGAGACCGATTATCATAATCGCGCGTCATAACTCTGTAGGCTTGTCTACCTCGCCGGGCGACCGATTGGGCCATCGGGCCCAACGTGGATGGCCTGCTGGTGGACCGGTGCGAGGGTGAAAGGAGGGGAACCCAGACTACTGCCATCCTACGCTGGAAATAAAAAAAACCATCACCAAAGGGAGACACTGGGGGAGGAGAGTGAGAGACAGAGAAAGAGAGAAAGAGAGAGAGAGAGAGAGAGAGAGAGAGAGGAGGGAGGGGGGAACTGCCCCCATTGCTTTAAGAATCTCATCGAACAACCCACAAATTTATATCCAATTTGTATATTACAGCTCATTACTTAAAACCACCACTACCACTACCAACACCATCACCACCAAAGAGGATACTTTTAAGCTGATTTTTCTATTCGTGACATTGGTTCGGGAAATTTTATTTGGTCTATGAATTTTAGAGGATCTTGATACGTATGAGAGAATTTTTATATGTTAGGGGGATGTTTGCTTGTCTTCAAAATTTTCTTGAACAAAAATTTAGGTGTACGATAATAGAATTGTAATTTGCACAAGGTAGATTTCGTACATAAATGAATAAAGCATTGATTTTTAATTTTCAATGGTACCTGTAGAAAAAGTACACGTATACAGAGGCTCTATCGGCATTTTAAAAAAGGTTAGGGTACGTACGTATACGTTTTCTCAAATTTCTTTCTTTCGACACTTGGAACCTTTTTCTCGTTCCGAGTGCCAGATCGAGAATAATTGTCCATTGTTCACACTAATTCGCAAGCAGTTTACGCGGTCCCCAAGACACACACCGGGAACTCAGGCTGGTCAGTAATACCTCTATGTACCTTACTCTACCAGTCGCAGGAAAAATGTTCTCTCTAAAGAATACCCACTGGTTCTTTTCAATACCGGTCTTTATCCCGGGTACGAGGTACACGCCTATTTAGCAGTTCATCCAGAACGTTTGTAAAACCTTCTCAAAGATATCGCGAGCTACTCTCATTTAGATCTCTTTCAAAAAATCTACCATCCTCTTTCCTTTCATTTCATTTCATTTCATTTCATCTCAATAAAAACCATGCTCAATAAAACAATATGTTTCTTTTAATAAGTGTTAACGTTAAAAGGAAAATTTATATAACTATTCTAATAATTATATAAAGTTATATACACAGAATTATATAAACAAGTTTTCACATAGATGTCGGATATATCCGGCTCTAGTGCAAACAGGTTATCAGATGGATGCGCTCGTACTGAAAGGGTTAAATTTTTATCTTAAAATCGCTTCTAAATAATAAATGTGAACCTTTTTACGTGCAAAGAAAAAAAGCGCGTGACTGAGACCGAAATTTCGATAATTGAAAGTCGTTTGTATTAAATGAATTAAGCATCTCGATGGAGTGAACTTACCAGTGTCCATGGCTACCAGGGTGAGGGTGTACTCCGGTACCAATTCTCTGTCGAGTGGTCGAAGAAGAAATATGTCTCCAGTGCTAGCATTTATCCGAAACAGATCGGTGTCACCTTCCTTGAGGAAGTATCTTACTTGATCGTTGTACGGTGGCGTGTCGGCGTCGTATGCTTTGACCTTTCAAACGAGAACACAATGAACGATATTTTTTAACTCTTAAACCTATGATTTATGTTTTAACATCCAGGATCCGAAACGTAAACATTTATATTTGACTCAACCGATATAATATCACGGATCAGGCCCATGGTAATCAGTTTTGGCTCGAATACAAAACCACGTGTCTCACACGTAGTTGTTGGTTAAGGTTTTAATTAAATTTATCTATTTGGAGAGATGATTCTTAAGGTCGGGGAGAAAAGATGATGAGATATTTGGAAAAAGTAATTGGGTAGAAGAGAAGAAACGCATTTGCAAGCTAAGGTTCCAGTTGACATCTTGAAAAACGTCGTCGGGTTGGTGGAGGAAGGGGAAGAGTTGAGGGGGTAATAAGAAATCACCTCGTAGGTACCATTAAGGGAAGGACTCACGTTTTCTACTTTGCAACGAGAAGAGCTAGTGAGTATTATCGGGAATTACCTGGATTACAAATCCTCCACCTGGCGGCACCATGTTCTCCATGACGTATGCCAAATAAGGCGAATCAAGAAAGAGGGGAGCATTGTCGTTGATGTCAAGGACAGTGATGGTCACTTGTGCCGTATCGCCCCTTGGTGTTTCGCCAACTTCCACAGCACAATCTTCACCGCGGACAGTTAAATGGTACCTGGCTTTGCGTTCGAAGTTAAGATTTTTGGCAACTCGTATGGCACCGCCATCTTCGGAAATGGTAAAGTCTCGATTATCGTCACCCATTGCTATACTGTATCTGACTCTACCGTTGGCACCTTCGTCTCGATCCATTGCCGATACCTGATTGAACAAAATCATCGGAAACATTTCATTGGTTAAGTAATACTTTGAAAAATATTGGAGTTGGATTTTTGGCAACAATTCAATGAGAAAATTCGATATTTCTTTTTTTTTACCAATCGAATATTTCTGTATAATTACGATAATCCTAAACTCAACATGATAATATGTAGAAAAGAAAGATAAAATTACCTGTAATACGCTAGCACCGATACTCGCGTTTTCAGCAACCGTTGCAGAATATTGTTTAGGATCGAAGATCGGTGAATTATCGTTCTCGTCAAGTACTATGACTGTTATGCTAGTTGTATTAGACCTAGACGGTTCGCCACGATCCTTCGCAGTAACTTCCAACGTATAGTTAGATCTTTGTTCTCGATCCAAGGAACCAGAGACACGTAACAATCCATCTACCGGGCCCAAAGTGAACGGTAGCTTGTCATCTTCCAATGAATACTCGACGTATCCGTTTCTAGCTTCGTCCCTGTCTATTGCCTTTATTGCCATAATCACGGTATTTATTGGCGAATTTTCTATGATAGATGTCTTGGTAGGTGATATGAATTCCGGTGACATGTCGTTAACGTCCAGCAACACCACGGTAACCTGTTGGGTTGGATTTGATCGAGAATCACATTGAGAAAACTTTCACGGACGATAATTAATTATGTATTAATCGATTGCATCCACAAAGAGAAAGAAAGAAACAGAGATTAAAATATATATGCACGTATGTGTTTGTGTGTGTGTGTATGTGTTAACCGAAGAAAAGGGACACGGTCAAGTACGACGAATAAGAGGAAGACAGCTAACACAGGGACGACGACTTCTGCTGAAGCAAAATAAAAGAAGGAAAAGTTCGCAGATAAGCTGGCCACGGAGACGAAACGCAACGATTTACTTTGGTAATTAACACGTTCACGCCACCTATAAATCAGGCGCGCTTTTATGGCCTTTCGGACTGAGGAAGAGTCGGTATATCAAGCGCGTTTCTTGCTGAACTCTCTCGGAGCTCCCGCGCTCGTATTTATTCCACGTAACTCGACCACTTTCTTTCTCTTTCTATCTTTCTCTCTCTCTCTCTCTCTCTTTCTTTCTTTCATTCGCTCATTCATTCGAAGTAGAGACCTTCTCTTCCCTTTATTTTTTTTTCTTCTTCTTCATACGAAAAAGAAAGGAAATAAAAATAAATATAAAAATAAAATAAAATAAACGAAAAGAGAAGAGAGGAAGAAGAAGAAGCACAAGAAGAAGAAGAAGAAGAAGTAGGTGGAGGTAGGAGGGAGGGGGGAGAGTGAGGAGTAAAAGGAAGGGAAAAAAATGTTATCAAGCTATATCCTGCATTCGCGAATCAAGTGGGAAGAAAAAGAAGTAAAGAAGGAGGAAGAGAAAGAAGAAGAAGAAGAAGAAGAAGAAGCAAAGAAGAAGAAGAAGAAAGTACAGGATGTAATTTAAACTTTATGAGAGAGAAAGAGAGAAGTTGGGACACCCGAGGTGTTCAAATTGAAGCGTGACATCTTTCCTTCCTTTTCACTCTTTCTCTAACAGAGAGAAAGGACTACTCACCTGTACGGTCGAGGACAAAGGACGAGAGGGTGGAACGGCCGAGTCAGTTGCGCTCAAAACTAAATTGTAAAGTGGCTTCCGTTCCCTGTCGAGGGGTTTCCTGGTGTAAAGCGTACCGTTCGCAGCAACACCAAAATCATCGTCCTCGTCACCGGCAACTATGGCATAAATCACCCTACCGTTCTCCCAAGAATCCAGATCCTGAGCGGTCACCGTTAATACTGATGTACCTACGGTCGCATTTTCAACAATGTCAGCTGCATGCGGACCTGCGTCGAATATCGGTGCATTGTCGTTTAAATCAACTACGTTGCAATAAACCGTCACCGTCGAGGACAATGCTGGTACACCACCGTCAGTTGCTTGGACCACCAAGATGTAATGTTGGATCTGTGAAACAAATCAAACTTTTTCAATTCTTTATTCAGAAATGACCCTACCATTCTCATTTTTGATAGGTCGATCTAACTCATCGTCATTTCGGATTCGAGATTTCGTAATACACGGTTAAGCTGTGTGTTTTATGTTGGATAGTAGAAGGTGTACGGTGATATGAGTTTTCTCATTATCTACGATGATTCTGCATCATCCTTATTCTTTTCTTTTATTCTTCCTACCTCTCGAATATATGTAAGATCAATGAACAAATAAAACTTTCGTTTCTTTTTTAATTGGAATGATTAAATGTAGATGATTTTAGTTGGGAAACAAATTACTAAGGAAGAGATTTAAAGAAAAGTATACTCATTTGTGATCTATCGAATTTTTCTATATGACTTTTTGGATAGAAATTTCATTTTATACAACAATTGTTCTTCTATTATTGTTGTCCTCTTTCTCTCTTTCAGCACAATTAACAAATTTATTTATCAATCGTTAATCATATCCTTTGCATTATATTCAAACCCTTTCCCTTTATCGGGGAGAACCGCTGTATTTTGCAGCTCAGAGAACTGCACCCTAGAAAACTGCTCGTATTTTATGGAGGACAGATTCTGCATAAATTTATTATACAGTTGTTCTTAAATTATCCGCGTTGTATTCTACTTTCTATCATAGACCCAAGAAACAAAAAAATGATTTAGGAAAATAAACGTTTTGTTCCTATTATCTCGTGCTCGGTAACCTGATCCCTTTTAAGGATCAGTGAGTTAAACCGTTTTACAAGAACCGATGCGAATTTCGTGGAAGCGCCGAATTATTTGTTCGTTTCAAATGTGCTACTCAGCTCAGATATATCCCCCAACCTTCCCCCCAAGCCCCCAGCTCCCCTTTCCACCATCACCACCACCATCACCACCACCACCACCACCACCATCCCGCCCTTTTGCCCATCCGTATACGCATTTCACGGTCCGGTAATGATCCTGGCGTGTATCTGGGAACGATATTACGTTGATGAAGGGTTCTATAAACTACTCATTCTTTTTCCGCTGCTTCCTTCCTTCCCTTTTTCTCGCTCCTTTTTATCCTTAACGTGCATCTCTCGACAAGGGTTCTTCCATGTGTATTTGTCGAATGGACCTTTCACTCGGTTCTTTTCGTTCCGTACAAGCAGAGGACTCGCACGAGTCCAATTTATACCTTCAACAACCTCCCCTAAAACCTATAGTTTTAACATTATTTCACTTTTTATCATTCGACCTGTAACTCTCGACAATTAATGATCATCCGAATTTTCTTTAGTCCGTTTACAGAATTTAAATCATCGCGTTGAATTGAAATTTTTCTTTTTCTCGTTTAAATTAAAAATTTTTTTTTTACTGTGTCCTGATTTCTTATAATTGTATTTTCTATTTTTCTATTAATTTTAATCCCGTAAAATAAAATACAAAAAATATATATAAAACTTGCAAATTAATTCGATATTTAATTATCAAAATTAGTTGTGTTGTTTTTCTCTTCTTCTTCTTCTTCTTATTTTTTACTTCAGGTAAGATGTAAAAAAAAAGAAAAAAAGAAATGGGGTAACGAATAAAACAAGCTCTGTGCAACACAACAGTTTGGCAAAGAAAAAGGAACATTGTACGTGTGCGTTTAAAGTGTGTGTACACGCCTAAGGAATAAGTATGGCTTGTCTCTGAAACGTAGCCGCGGACTGTCATTAAAAGCGTCTGTTGTTCATCGATCTGTCTGACTGTTAGCGTTAAACCCTAAATTCTAGTGTTGGGTTAGAACCGAAAGGTAATATAATAGATGTGCTTCGGTTCTTCAATGTGGAAGAAGAGGCGTAAGCGCATGGTTTATAATCGTTGCCTGAGGGCCTCGTAGTTGCGGACCTTTTAAGCCACGAGTCATCTAACAGCAAAGAAAATCTCTTACTTTGAGACTCGATAGTACTCTCCTTCGATGATTTATTACTTCTAATTTTTTTCCACGTTGTCCATCCATCCATCCATCCATCTATCGATCGATCGATTGATCGATCCAACGAATCAAATAACCAACCAATCGGTCCTTTTTCGTTCTTCCTCTTCCTACTCTCATCATCTTGCTTTTCGTTGTATGCCAAAGGAACACATCTTCCAACTTCATTATAATTTTATTAAAAAAAAATAGGAGAATCAATGCATTTCACAAAAGATTCGATTGTATCAATGTTTGTCAAAACAAATGTATCATACTTTCTCTGTGTTTATTAATTTTTCCTACTGTTCATTTCCAGAGCGTGACGTCATTAAATATACTTTAAATCATATTACACAAAGTGGTATAATTCGATTTATGATGGTATCTATTTAAATAAATATCAAGTTCTTTAAATAGAAACATTCCAACATGTTGAAAGCATTGATAAATCTATTAATATACTTAGAAACATACGGGGGATATGCAAATGAAATTTAATAGAAGGATAGTTTTATAAAGTAAGTTTAGTCAGCGATAAAGTTAGTCATGCATTGCTCGAGTTGATTGTGGTTGTAGTAGTAGGTCGATATATCTCGATATTTCACGAAGGAAATAAAGAAAGAAAGAACGAACATGCGATTAGTCGTTACCAACCTGTTCGTAATCAAGACTGGCGGTTAGCGTGAAGACCCCGGTGTTGGGATTGAGAGAAAATACGTCGTTCGCCCAATCGGATATTAACGCGTAACTTAATTGGCTGTTAGCACCTTCCGCATCAGCATCGCTTGCGACGACCTGCCCAACGCGACTTCCCCTCGGCATGTTTTCAGGTACATCGAACGAGTATGCGCTCACGTGGAAGGTCGGAGCGTTATCGTTCGTATCGGTCACCTAAAATCATTAACAACATATTTTCAATAAATCACACAAATATTCTACAAATATTATATTAGATTAATAAACAAAAAAATGTCCAGTTTTGTATGAAATACCGGCATTCTGTAGAATACCTAGACATTATATATAATTTTAAATTTGTCGGTAACAAATACACTTATTGGTCAAAACATTTCATTTGTATCTGATGGTAACTGAACTAGGTCAAGAATCGACTGACAAGAATTGATAGAAAGAATAAAAACAAAAACGAGTGTTGGTGAAGGGGTGCTAAGAAAATTCGCATATGTTAGCAAATGTTAGAGATAAGGGACACATTCGTTAGAATGATGTAAAAGATTCAGATGACTACGAGGGATGAGTAACAGAAATCAATTCGTATCTATCCATCGTTCCAGCCAAATTGCCGGTGCACAACCTAATAGAAGGATAGAAAAGAGTTGGGGTAAGGTAAAAAGGAAAGGAGTGTGTGTGTGTTGGGTTGGTGGTGGTGCTCTACGTCGTGTCTATCCACGGCGCATACCAAAGAGTCAGCAACAGCAACAGCAACAGCAGCAGCAGCTAGCAGCAACAGCAACGAACGACCATGAGCCGGCCGATATCAACCGGTGAAAGAGCGAGCGGAGGCGGGCACGGTTTGATTAAGGAGGGCTCCAAGAGACGTTTGCAAAAAGTGACGGTGCCTCGAGAAAGAGAAAGAAAAAGAGAGAGTCAGAGAGAGAGAGAGGTGGAGGGGAGAGACGCAGGAGGAGAAGAGGAGGATGCTTCCAGATGGAAACAGGTCGAGGAGATAGATACTGCAAGCCAGTTGAGAAGAAGAGGGGTTAAGTTGGTGGTGGGGGGATGAAGGAAGGGATGAAGGAAGGGATGTTGGACGAGGACGAGGACGACGACGAAGAAGAAGAAGAAGAAGAAGAGGAAGAAGAAGGATTCGTGAAGGGGTTGGAGGAGGGGGAGAAGGAAAGAGGTTGAAGAAAGGAGAGTGGAGGTTCTTCGT
This sequence comes from Mischocyttarus mexicanus, assembly GCA_023678845.1. Classification (NCBI taxonomy): domain Eukaryota; kingdom Metazoa; phylum Arthropoda; class Insecta; order Hymenoptera; family Vespidae; genus Mischocyttarus; species Mischocyttarus mexicanus. Next base: position 10,409 of record JACGTP010001357.1, read on the forward strand.
CTCTCTGAGTTGGGTGCGGCGGGTGGTGGTGGCTCTTGAGAGAGGGAGAGAGAGGAAGGGAGGAGAAGGGGCAGATTCCGCAAGAGCGGGCCTCTTTCACGGGGCCCCAAAGAGCACAAGCTATGATCGGGTCTGGCATTCCTTTTGCCTTTAAGAGACCCGGATAGAATAGCAGCGTGCGTCTCGTGCCGGCTGAGCAGTCAGCAATTCGGTGCCTTCTTAGCCGAACGGGGCTCTACTTTAAAAGAATTCCAGCCATTACGCGTCATAAGGATAATTTTTGCGATTGTCTCCGAAAGGGTTCTTCTTCCTCCTCTTTCTCTCCTTCCTCTTGTTCCCTCTTCCTTTTATTTTCTCTCTTTCTTTCTACTACTACTACTACTACTACTACTACTACCTTCGTTAAACGACCAACCGGCTTCGCGTTTTTTATCGCCTGGATCGTTTCACCAGACCCGAGTAATGAATTATAAGGCGGGGATCAAGAGGAAGAGGAGGAGGAAGAGGAGGAGGAGGA
>JACGTP010001358.1:0-10910 GCA_023678845.1 Mischocyttarus mexicanus
AAAAAAAGAGATTGAGAATAATAACCAATAAAACCAACCCAACAATCGAGAAGAGAATAATTTCTAAAAGAATTTCGAAGCGAAGTACTGGAAAATGACAACCAGCCAACCAACAAACAAACAAACAAACAAACACGTTTATGCTCTGGCACGTTGAATTTGAACAAAACCGCGTGTTCAATCCCCCATCCCAAACTTTCCCTACAACTCTTTGCAACCCCCTTGCACTTTTGGTACTCTTGCTAAGAGAAAAAAGAAACATCAAACACACCAATCTCATACTTTCTTTCATTTATATTTATCCTACATTTTTTTCCCCCATTTGTCTAATATCAGGGTGTTGGTTGAAAAAATATGTCGAATTTTCCCATTGAATCGTGGCTAAAAATTCGACATTATTTTTCCATCAGCCCGATATTTTGTACAACTTGAAAACAAGAGATCATGCATAACGCGACAAGAAAAAAAATTGGGTGAGGTGGAAGGGAGAGAGGGAGAAAGAGTTTGAACAGATAACTGCAACATCAACATCAACATCAACAGTAACAGTAACAGCAACAGTAACAACAGTAGTTTTATCGCGTTCAGTCAAAGATAATGCACTCGATGCACACAACTGAGCTCAATGCTCTTTCTCTTTCTCTCTCTCTCTCTCTCTCTGTTGCATCTCCCCCCCCCATTCTTCCCAACCTCACCCCGCTAGATTCCCCCTACCCGGTTTACTAACATCCTCTCTCTCTCTTTCACAGTCACTCTTTCATTCATTCACTCACTCACTCGCACTTACGCGCCGTACCAAGTCTCGTTTTCCCAACTCCGCGCGTGCAGCAGCAGCAGCAGCAGCAGCAGCAGCAGCAAGCAGGAGGAGGAGCACAGTTACACTTGTGCACCAGCAGTAGCACAGTTACAGTTGCACCAGCAACAGCTTAGAGTAGTTGTTGGGGTTGCCAGGAGTAGTGGAATCGACAACTACACGCGGTTTTTTTTATTTTATTTTTTTTTTTTTACTGAAGAAGACACCTCCCAGAAGATTGTCTTTGATTGATGAACAATTTACGATGATTTTTATCCTTTTTTTTTTTTATTCTGGTTGATTGGTTAGTGTTCTTTGAGATGAGTTAGAATTATATTTTATTTTTGATAATTATGAACATGTTGCAGTTGCATCAGCAATTGATTAGGGTAGTGGATTGAAGATTTTAATTTTTGAAGACACCTCCTAGAAGATTGTTTTTTCTTTTATTTATTTTGATTAACTGATTAATGTTATTTGAGATGGTTTAATTATGCCACGTTTAGGGGTTTTTTAAGTTCTGATCGTTGATTTGATTTGCTGATTGATGATCTGAGGATTTCGAAGTTTTGTAGGATTTTCCACTGATACGAAGAAATCACAGACATACACACACGAGAAAGAGGTTTTATTGAATCTTGGATAAGATTGTTGATATTAAAACTAACAATTTTGTTTGATTATTTGTAAGAATTTGTTGTAGTGTTTGAAGAAGTTAACTGGATTTTTTACCACAACACTTTGAAATATTTCTATTTGACATTATAGTTCGTTCTTGTTACAAAGTTTTTTTCAAATGTATTTTGTATTAGAAATCTTTATTTTATTTCTGTTTGAGGATTAATTGAAATTATGGTTTTGTTCAGATTAGATTTGACAGATGGATGATTCATTGTTGATTATTCTTCAAGTCACTGGATATAAAATAAAACACCTTTTATTTAACATTTCACTATAATTCGATTCTTCGAAACAATATGAAAACATTAAAAAAAAAATCACGCACATACACACACACACATTCACTAGCACTCAATAAATAAAAAATATTTATAACTTGGAAGACAAAAATAATTAGATTAAACAAAAATTCTGATAATAATTTACAAATTAATAATCCTCAATCAAAAAACAAACGTCAAAGTTGGCAAATAAAATTCGAAACGATGTTAAAAAATTTAATAAAACGTATTTGAAACGATCGTAAAATAAAACAAACCCCACGAACATCGGTGAACTCAAAAAATCCCCAACTTCTAAAAAAAAATCAATCGATCGGATCAAACAAACGATCCTAGAAACAAAAATAAAACAAAACCACCAGGGTTGATGCACCACGAATGAAAACACAAGAAAGGGGAGCTGCGTCAAGGATTTTACCATTGAACCACTAAAACTACTAACAACTAAAACCTAATCACCAATAAACCAACCAACCAAAACAGAACATTTTAAACGAGAACCCAAAGATTTCAAAAAAAGAAAAAAACAAACAAACAAACAAACAAACCAATAATAAAATCAAATAAAGTTTAGAATGACTACCTACACAACAAGGGTAGGATAATAATAATAATACTGTTTTGATACTCGGGTATCCCCGATTAAAAACGAAGTATGAAAATCTTTCATAGAAGTTAAAAAGGTGTCCCCGTTGTCTTCAATCTCCTCGGGTCCTGGTAACAAACACTCTAAACTCGATGCACACGCGGACTCCGGACACCCGTCGCGGAAATTAAGGAGTCACGTTATAAAACGCAACGACCTACAATGCTACAAATGCTACGGAACCGGCGCGCCTCTCTCTCTCTCTCTCTCTTTCTCACTCACTCACTCTTTTTCTCATACACATACAAAAACATGAACGTAGGAAACACACAGACACACACACCACAGAGGGACGACCCATGCAGCAGCAGCAGCAGCAGCAGCAAGCAGACACACACACACAGACACATACAAACACATATACACACAGATATTATACTCTTTCACTCGATCTATCTACCCGTCTCTCTTTCTCCCTCTTTCTCAACCCCCCTTCACGGCTGGCTTCCACCCCTCCCCGCCCGACGACGAATCGCCGTTGCCGTTGCCGCTGCTTTCTGCCTCCTTTTCCTACGTTTTCTCTCTCTCTCTCTCTTTCTCTCTCTTTCTTTTTATGTGTGACCATGTCCATGTATACGTGTATATCCCTCCTCCTTTTGGCTTTTTCCTCCCCTTGATAGCTAGCCCCTTCTTAGGCCGACAGACTCCCCCCTCTACTCCTCAATATCGGCCCGTACCAACAACCCCACTTTTCTCTTTCTCTCTCTCTCTTTCTCTCTCTCTCTCTTTTTCCTATCTCTTTCTCCCTTTTTTTACTACCCTCCCCCCTGCTCCTCTTCCTCGTCGTCGTCGTCGTTTTCCTCTTCCTTCTCTTTTTACTTCCCCTCTCACTTTCTCTCGCTCTCAGTCACTCGGTGGTTCTTTTTTCCTCCTATATTGCCGTCTACTGCTCCTCTCATATACCTTCCCCCCTATCTCTACCTTTTGCACTGAAACCCCTTCCTTTCTTTTATCTCTCTTTCTTTCTCTCTTTCTCTGTGTTTCTCTCTTATAAGCGTCACCCTTTTCTAGTACGGCACTGTGCAACGACAGGAACGTACCAAGATGCAAGATCTCTGATCCTCGCGAAATTCTTCTCACCTCAGTGTCACCTCGCTTAGGTTTTTCCTCGCTCATTCCCTATCAGTAATAGTTTGTTAGTATCTCTTACTTTATCTTATTTGTTAGTTTGATCATTTACTGTCTCATTCATTTTAGTATCTCTCATATCATATTTATACATACACGTTCATGTTATTCATTCATTTACTTAATTACTCACTTTCACATATTTTCTGAGGACATTTTATACGCACACTCGTTCATTTATTCACTCACTTACTCGATTATATGTTCATTTATTTATTCACTCTCATTCACTCAAATGATCACTTATTTACTCATTTATTCATTCAATTAATCACTCATACATTCACTCACTTATTTACTCTTATTCATTCATTTATTTATACATTTACACATACACTATTCATTTATTCAATAATTTGTGTCGTGTTAATAAATTTATATGTTTCATTTAATAATAAATCATTTATTTAATTAAATATACTCACACAATTATTCATTAACATATACTTCCAGATTTTTTTATTCAACTTTAACATTTAAGTACACTTCACATTCTCGTTATACTTATTTCTCACAATTTACTTGCTTTCTTCCTTGCATACACGCAAGTTGGATATTTTTATTGATACGTTTGAGAAAGAATATTGGATTTGTTCTTTTTCAAAATTTCTATATTTCTTTTTGTTTTTCAAATTCTTTCAAATATTTGAAAAATGTTTTCTTCTCATCATCGATTTCAATCTTCGAATTATATACATTTTTTCTTTTTATCTTTAAAATACCATTCAACTTTGAACTCTCCATCTGGAACTAACGAATAACTCATTCCCTTCACACCCACCACTACTACCACCACCCCATCCCCCTCTCTTCAAACCTTTCATCCCGTCGTCGTAGTTTTCTTTTTATAACATTTTTCCCGCCAATTTTTATACCACTCCACAAGTTCTACCTTGAATAAAAAAAAAAAATCTTCAACGTTCTATCACTTCAACTCTAAACGATCCTCCTCCTTCTCTTCCTCCCCTCCCCCTTCATCTAAACCCCCAACCACCATTTGAATTTGATCCGATCGATTTCAAGTTTACATCAAAGAGTGTTTTTCAAGCATTCCTCTTATTTTCTTTCACGTTTACCATTGCGAATTCATTCCTAATCGAATGAGAAATATAGAAAAAAAAAAAAAGACAAACGAACAAACAAATAAATAAAAATACAGGAGAGAGAGAGAAAGTATTGAAAATACAGAGAAAAAAAACGTACACGCGGTGTTAATTCGAGAATTAAACATGAAAAAAAATCAACATTGTGAGGAAAATAATAAAGTTTATTTATATTACGATCAAGAAATTTCTTAATAAAAAGAAATTGCATTAAAATTAATTTCAACATCTCAGAAAAAAACTATCACAAGTATCTAAAAATAATAATCAATCTTACTTGAATAATAAATCACGTCAAAGTTAAAAAAGACATAAACCCAGTAAGACAATAATTCTAGATGATGAAAAACTAAAATTAAAATTAAAATTAAAATTAAAATTGAAATGGAGGTGGGTTAGTTGCAAAAAGGTATGAGGAGGTTGAGGTAGAGGTGGAGGTGGTGGTGGTGGTGGTGGATGAGGTGGAGGCGTTAACGAGAACGCTTTAAACGTGAAAGCTCGTGTAAATACTTGTTGCTCTGGGTATTGTCGAAAGTAGGGCTTGCGAGAGTTGAGTTTAAAGGACCGAACCGACCTTTTCCTCTAACGGCACACCATTTATGCGTCTCCTCTTCTTCTCCTACTCGGATATACTAGTAAGGGTTCTTTATCCATCTCTCTTTGACTCCCACTCATTCATACTCTTTCTATCTCTTTCTGACTCATTTCAACACGATCGATTTAACATTCACATTATCAGCTTCTAAACCCATTTGATTATGCAACTAACTAGTATTAGTTTGATATTACATACGTAAGAACTAATAATCATGTATGTGTGCATGTGTGTGTGTGTGTGTTTGAGTGTGTGTGTTTATGTGTGCGCGCATTTATGTGACAAGTTGAAAAATCATGAAATTATACACGTGATCGGAATAGTTAAATGATTGTTAGAAACCTATTGACGTAAAAGTCAATGAATTTATTATATTTTTGCTACGTAACATAATTCCTTATTATTTTATTCATCAGGTTTTTTAATTAATGCTAACTGACATTAGATACATTAGTTTTTTTAAACGTTTCCTCGATTACAAGTATATAAGAACACGAGTTCTCTTTAAAATAATTCAGAATATTATCAATAACTCAAATGCAAAATTAAATACTAAATATTGAATATAAATGTTAAATGTAATGTAACTTATTTACCGATCTTGAGACTAAGTCCCCTAATAATTAAAAGCAATACAATTAATTTATACAAAGTGTACGTAAATATATTTATTCTAAAAATAGGAATCACAGAAAAAGGAAAAATATATATAATAATAATAATATAATTGCATCCAAATTTATTTGATAATCAAATAAAATGTTACTCATCCCCAACCGCGTAGAAAAAAATTTAATTTCAAAGTATTATTCATAAAATTATTGTAAACAATTAAAACAATGTTCGTACTATTTAAATACAATTGCAAACAAATATCTTGACTCTATATAAAAATCAAAAACCCCGTGTCGTTCTATTATTCCCTTCCCACAATTCACTTTCTAACTTCTTTCCCACTTCTCGAAGTTTATTTCAACAGAAAAGGGGCTGAGGAAGTGACGGTGAGATGAGAGGAAGGAGTAGGATGAGGTGGAGGTAAAAGAGGAAATAACACTCCCTTTCTCTGTCGTTCGTTCAATTCGGTTCAATTCCTTCGTTCCTTCCTTCGACCCTTCAAACAAACTTTTCCCGCGCGAACTTACAAATCCCTCCACCACCTTCTCCACCCAAACCCTCAAACCTCACAGACCAATCGACTCAAGGGTCCCTGAAATTCGAATCGGCGCCAATATTCAAACAACTTTCGCTACAGTTCGTGCAAAAAAGTTTTTGTTTTCTTTTTTTGTTTTTTTTTTTCTTCTCAACAAAATTGTATTAACGAAACGCAAAAGAGAAAAATATAAAACTTTTGTTGACAACCATACGAAGAAGAATGATCAAAAAAGTTGGTAATAAAATGGCGTAAGAAAAGAAAAAAAAAAAAAAAAACAAGGAAATTAAATGCAACGAAGTATGAAAAGAAGGAAAACACGTGTACGAAGAAAGATCAAAGTTTCATCGTAAAATCTTGCGTCATGTAATCTCTCCCCCTCTCTCCCACCATCCTTCCTTCTCTTTCTTTAACATATTATTTTTTTTTTTATTAGAAATGAAACAACGAGGATGAAAAATAGATACGAGAGTATATGATGGAGAAAAAAAAGATAAAATCAACGAACAACTTCGAACGCGTCTCGTATCGTTGTTATCCAGTTTTTTATTTTATTATATTTTTTTTCCTTATTATTATTTAATCGTTTCAACAATAAACGACAAATATCGAGAATAAAATCTTTAGTTCTCTGGTTTTAGCGATAGAATAGGATTTATTATTTAAAAAATAAAACAATTTTATTTGTGCTAAGAATATGTTTTATTTTTTTTATTTTTTGATGAATGGGTGTAGATGGGTTAGTTGGAAGAGTTGGAAAAGGAATGGTTTGAGATACACGTGCGTGGAAAGGGATCAGAATTTGATGAAACTTTTATGGTTTCTCAACCTTTTTATCATTTTCTTATTTACCAACCTAAGAAAACTTAAATGTTAACATCTATGATAACCTTTTCTCTTATGAATGAAACATTCCTTAATCGTTTCTGATTACTATATTTCTATATATTTTTTTTTTCTACATATGTGTCTCTGTGTGTGTGTTAATGTTGAAGTATTTTATCTGACTTTCGTAAAGAACGTAGAAAATATTCAAAGAGAATATACTAAAACGTTTTAAACAATTTTTTTTAAAACTCCTTTTCAATTAAAATATTTTTTCAATTAGCTTTAATAGTAATTTGGGTTTTATATTATTTTTTAAAATTATTAAATAATAGATATTCTTAAAATAATCTTAAATTATTTCATTAAAAGAAATTGAATTATTTTTTAATAATAATAATAATAATAATAATAATAAAACTGAAGAATATTTTAATTAGGAGACACCAAAAGTATGTTGATTTATCTTTTAATTTTAATTTTTATTTAAGTCCTTTCCCCACCAATCACCAAATAAAACTTAACCCCGATTGAAATGAAAATCAATCAATCAATCCTATCGAATACATATATCTTTTCCATCGATAAGTATAATAAATATTTAACGATCAAATTAAAATGAGAGTACCTTCCTCTCTCTTCATCACCCCTCTCTATTTACTTACAATTCAAAAAAAAAAAATATAGAGAAAGAAACAAATTTCAAAGGAACAAAACTACTTTTTCATTGAAATTGATTTTCTTTGCTACGACAGAGAGATAGAAAGACAGAAAGGAAGAAAATAAAGATAAAATAAAAAAAAGCAGGTCACATTAACATAATTGCAAATAAATGTTTTATACTAAACGTTAGTTTTCTTATTAAACGAGTAATAGTATTAGTATTAGATGTTAGAGATCGATGGTGACCTAGAACCGAAGAAATCCAGTGAAATCCCATCTACGAAAGAAAAGCAAACTTATGGTTGTTGTATTCTGTTCCGGATCTTTCGTCTGGGTCGTTCAATTTTTCTTTCTTTTTTATCTTTCATCTTTCATCTTTCTCAAATACTTCTACTTTTAGCTTTAGATTAAATTGTAAAACATTCTGTAACAGTTTTCATTGCATTCTCGTATTTGAACATTTTTGAAATATTTGAAGATATTTATTAATATGATTAATTAAAAATTATTTAACAATGGGGAAAATTAATTGTTATAGATCAATATACTTTTCTATAACTGAAATAAATGATTATTTAAAAGATATTTTTTTTTATTTTAAAACACATACACTCGAAGTAATTTATGTGGCATTGTTAAAAGTGAATTAATCATCATTGAGAAGTTACAATTAAACATTCAATTATGTTAATTGTATGAATTGATTAGTGTATAAGTGGTCATTTGTAAACATTAATTTTATTCATATAATCTATCGAATAGAAAATATGTTTTATTAATATGATATTTAAAAAAAAACTAAAACAACAGCAATTACAACACTAATTCTAATAATTAGTACCAATTGTACAATAGTTTGGATTATTCAGATGTGTATAATTTTATTCAAAAATAAACAATCATAAAATAACAAACAAACAAATAAATAAATAAATATTCCATAGAAAAGAAATATTGTATAATTTAATAAAAAGAAGTAGAGTATTGGAACAAATTTTAATACACACATACACAAAATCCATCACACAATTTAGAACCAAATTTACTAAAACGATAAGATTACGTTTATTTTAAGATATCTAAAAATGAATGAAATGTAGTATTATAAAGTGTATAAAAAAAAAGAAAAAGTAGATTTACAAATCTCTTATCACATTAATTGATAATAACTTACGCGTATAAACGTATAGAGAAAAAAAATGACAAAAATGAATTTAGTAATAATCTGCGAGTGTTGTGATCTAAAATAAAATATCTTGTCGTTCAGTGACCACTTCCGGTCATCCGGTCAATGACCAAAACCAATGATGATGATATCTGATATCTTCTTCTCAATGTTATCTTTTTTCTCTGACGCGAGTATATATTTTTTTTTCTTCTATATGGTGATACAAAAAATTCTCGATAACGTTTCTTATAAATTCATCGGACTTCTTCGTGTATCTCTGTGTGTATGTATGTGTGTATATGTGTGTATTTGGCACAATTCGCGAGGCCAAACGATAGATCGATATTTGCCTTTTCGGTAACGGGGAATTAAATAATAATGAATTCATCGAATTTGAACATGACCCTGTTGATTTTAACTTTGGCCTGGATTTCTTTTTAATCGAGTCCTCTCTTCTTACCCCCATCACCGAGTTGAATTTTTATTCTTAGTCCACCCTAATACACACACACACATACACATACACATACATGTACAGTTTATGACGACCTCTTATCGATCCAAATAAAATCTACTTTTGTTTCTCAATCATTTTTATATGAATTCCAGATTACTTGGAATTTTTGGATTACCTGGAAAGTAAGTTTTAACCGAGATCTAATAAAAGGATATGTTATGCGAGTTGAAAAATTTGTGTTAGTCTAAAATTAAATCTTTCAAGAGTTTGATCAATTATAATTAGAAAGAATTTCAAATATTCAGTAGTAACCCAAATAATAATTAGGTTAATAATGTCTTCCGAATGAAACAATAATTATATTAATAAGTTTTAAAAATTCGGTGATAATTCGAAAGGAAAAAAATTACAACTGAGAGTTGGACACGTTGAAAAGTTGGTAATCGGAATCCTCCGAGTACGCTGGGTTGGAAAAAAGAAGAAGAAGATGAGGGGAGTTTAGGGGTTAGATGATGGTAAAGAGAGGGTAGAAGGAAAAAAAGAGGAAGAGGGGAGGGTGGACTTGACGTTTCTTACAATACTGAAAAGAAGACTTTTTCTGGATTCTCAGAACGAGCGCAGTAAATAATAATACGACGTTGCTAATGGAAACCCACTTCGCGTTTGGCTTCTCCGGAGTAGGTTTCGCGAAAAAGGGGTATGGGTGAGGAGAGGAGGTTTAGGGGTGAGGAAAAGAAAAATGAGGGAGAGGGCGAGTTAAAAAAAAAAAAAAAGAAATAAAAGTATGTCATGTGCAAAAGCCTTTTTTCCAAATCGTTATGAATCCGTCGGCCGGTTTTATTGTTAGACTTTAAAGCTGGCTCACGGTCACCCACTACCACCATCAACACCACTAACACCACTAAAACCAACACCAACAGTATCAGAGTCCACCACTACCAACATTCTCGTATCAAATTGGATTGATACTACTAGGAGGAGGAGAAGAAGGTGGAGGACGAGGAAATAATCCTTTTAAAAAAAAAGAAACTTTAATTATTTATAAATAAATTGAAAAATAAGTCTTTCGTTTCAAGTAATTTACGTTTACTTTGGATTAGACCTGATTTTTCATGGGGGTTTATTTAATAATGGTGGTGGTGGTATTTGGATGATTGGGATTTCATTATTGATCATGATCGGTTATTTATTAAACCTAAAATAATAATAAATCAATAACCCGAAAATAATAGATCATTCTAAATAAATAAAAACTTATTTCTAAGCCTAACACTAATTATTCCCTAACGACAGAAATAATATTTTTCTCCAAAAATATGAAAATACTATGCCGGACCAAAGCAAGGGGATCCAGATTTATTGTGATACGATCCTGAGATCGCGAACAGAAGAAATTCCCCACACTCTCTTTCTCTCTCTT
>JACGTP010001359.1:0-10903 GCA_023678845.1 Mischocyttarus mexicanus
CTTCTCTCCTGTTCTCCTAATTGTAAGTCATCTCTGCTTTTTATTCTCTCTTTATCACAGACCTCTCTTTTCTTTCTCTATATCCATCTCCATCTCATATTATCTCCTGCTTCTCTTACTATCTCTGTTATATTATTACTCATTGTGTATCTGTTCCTCTCATTTTTTCTCTTTTTATTGTTAACCTCAATAAACCCTGTTACGCTAAAACTTAACCAGTCATGTACGACCTTATATGATCAGCCTGCATTATCATGAGAGCGCGTAGGTAGTTCGAGAGTTTTCACGTAGAGTTTTCATCCCCACCAAGAGTGCTGCTTCGGGCGTCCACATCCACAGGTCCCACTTTTCCCGAAACAAGCATCCATTCTGTTTCCAGACGCCCTACTGAGTAGACAGAAAGAATTCGAGCGCTAGACGACTTACTATAAAGACCCTTTGTGCTAGACAAAGACCGAGCGACAATAAAGCTAAGTACCTTTGTAAGACTTTCTATTGTAGACCTCTAAGGTCTCGAACCTTATATTTGTATCAGTTTATTTATTTGTGTATTCACCATCTTCAAGGGGTTTTTATGCCGAAAGGCTTTTCCCCTTAGAGCCAATAAAGGAACATAGTTCTCTCTGGCTCAACCACGTGTCTTATTTATCGCCTAATCCATAATTCCACCTTCACAGCTATTAATAAAAAGAATCGCGAGAGGACTCCATGTTGGAGGAATTTCGCACTATACATTTTGGTGCCTCCTGTGAGGTGTGAATTCCACGGCTGGTTTACGAACCAGGTGACTAGATCGGGTAACTAGACGATTTCCAAGATAAGAGCTGCGTGGTCGAGTATACTGAGTTTGCCGAACACGGCGGTATCCAGCTTGCTGGGCTACGATAGAAGTTCTACAAAAAGATAAGTACATTCAATTTGTCCACGTACGCCGAGGCGTACGTAATAATTAATTTGACTTGGTAGTACAAAAGATCCGTGGAATTGCGTCTTCCATCCATTCTTATGGTCGTTCGCGATTCCCTGTGAGTCTTAATTTGCATGACCAAATATATTATAGAGACATAATTCATTTTGTTGCACGATTGAAATTATTGTGGTACTACGTACATCCATACTCCTATCGATTCGAGAAATCTCGGTGTGTTGCATGTGAAAATCATATTTTATCCGATTCAAGAATCTTCGATTGCACGTGTAACGGAATCCCTTGTTCGATTTGAGAAATTTCGGTGTTACGTGTACAATCATATTTCTTTGTCCATCTTGAGAATCGTCGATTACACACGGAATCCCTTGTTCGATTCGAGAAATTTCGGTGTTACATGTAAAATTTGTATTTCTTAACCGACACGAGAATTCTCGATTGCACGTATAAGGTAATACTCCTTTGTTCAATTCGAGAAATTTCGGTGTGTAACGTGTAAAATTTATATTTCTTTGTCCAAATCGAGAATCTTCGATTGCACGTGTAACGGAATCCCTTGTTCAGTTCGAGAAACTTCGATATATTGCACGTGGCGATAAGTTGCGTCATATCCGGTTAGAGAATTTCCGGGCGTTGCACGCGGACGGTAATACAGTTTTTTGTCGAGCCACGAGACCTTTCGTCCTTGTCTTGTAAGGAATTGCGGTAGAGGGGGGAGCGATACTCGCCGTGAGCAGGGCACCTTTGGATTCCGGGAGTAGGATCGAGTCTGACGTCATCACGGGCCGGCCGTCCCCACCACCAAGCGATTAACACACGCCGCGTAGGGATACTTATCGCGCGTTAAGGCGTAAGCGTAGGGATACACAAGGCGCGTTAAACTCACACGTCTGGGTAACAGTCCAGACTACGGCATTTCGAAATTCGTGTTGATAACTAATTAGTCGACTTCGCACGAAATGGAGGTCACGAAACGCCCTAAAGGTGAACGGGCGCATCTTAAGGCGCGATTGACACAACTAGAGAGGCTCATACAGCAGGGAAAATTAGATATAAACGAGATGAGATCCCGTCACGGTAGGCTCCAGGAGCAATTGAAGGACTACGAACTGTCCAGTGTAAAGGGTTTAAACGACGGCGCGGACGAGAACGAATTTACCGACTTCGACGAACTGTCTGACCGGTACTGCGCGATCGAAACAAGGATTAACGGGATCGCAGGTGCTAGCATTCCGACTCCGAGCCCGAATCGGAAACTCCGCGTGCGATAGCATTACCCCACATCGACCTCCCGCATTTTGACGGCGACTTAGAATCGTGGCCCGCTTATAAAGAGAATTTCGTGTCTCTTATCGATGAACGCACGGATTTATCAGAGGTCGACAAGTTTTCGTATCTGCGAGGTTCGCTACGAGGTTCGGCTCGTAAGGCCCTCAATAGCTATCGCCCCACGGCAGCGAATTATAAGATCGCGTGGAATGCGTTGTTGGAGACGTACGACCGACCGTGATTGTTAATAGCACACGCGATAGACGCGATATTGGACTTGGAGATACCGAGGGATAACGATCGTGCCGGGCTGGAAGGCCTTATGCACGACGCTCGCGCGCGCGTCAATCATCTAACATCATTGGGATTAGCCCCGCTGACTGTACTGACTCACCTATACGTACGACTGACTCCAAGACAATACCAGGCCGAATGGCGCAAACGTGCAGGTTCCGACACGTATCCTAGCATAGAAGATTTGTTTACATTTTGGACCGATAAATTAGTAGAGTTGCCTTCGACGACGAAATCGTCTGTTCGAAAGGACAGAGGACGCGATCATCCGGGCGCGAGTTTAAATAGTTATCCTAGGAAACGCAAACGAGATGACAACCGAACAACATCGCGACCATCGAGGGGGTAGTTCGATCGCGCCGCAGCTTTCGTTACCGGGACCAAGGGAAACTGCCCGGGGTGCAAGCGCGCGAGTCATCCATTATTTAAATGTCCGCGGTTTCGCGAGCTTTCCCAGGAGGCGAGGTGGAATCTGGTGAAGCGACGTCAACTTTGCCAGATTTGCCTGCGTCGACACACGGGGGACCCCTGCCTTGTTTGCAATAAGGCACATTACGTGACGTTACACCCCAACGAAGGGGGTACCGCGATCATTACCGAGGCGCAAGAAGCGAGAACGGGCGCGAAGGAAGTTGTCGCGACGAATACCCAACCGCAATGACTAACTCCAGTGTTACAAGCGAGTTTATCGGCAACGGCCCAGTTGATGATAAGTGCGATATGTCAAGTTCGCAGAAGAGACGGAGACTGGGTCGATTGTCGCGCTTTATTGGATACGTGCGCAGCAGCCCACTTTATAACCGCGAAAGTCGCACGGAGACTAAATTTACCCATAAGACCGTATTCTATTCCAATCGGTGCGATAAACGACACACAGACACGAACGACGGGAATTGTAGAAGTAACGATGCGATCTAAGATTAACGAATATAGTCGCAGTTTAACACTACTCGTGGTAACAAAAATTGCGGATAGGGTTCCACACGAGGAGTTCCCGCGCGAATTAATACATATTCCACCCAATCAAAGACTAGCTGATCCGGAGTTTCATTTACCGCGACCGGTCGACCTCCTTATCGGTTCCGGAGCAACCTTGGCTCTTATGTCCGTAGGACAGTTTCCCCTTTCACGCGAAGGAGGGGACTTGATAATGCAAAAAACCCAGTTGAGGTGGGTGGTAGCCGGCGGAATCGAATTAAGTAAGAGAAAGGGGGGAACCACCCTTTGCGCCGTGACAAGATTAGAAAGACAATTAGAAAGATTTTGGGACATAGAAGACGCGGTCGTAGCCAAACCCGAAGTGATGATAGGGATAGATTGCGAAACCTATTATGACAAAACCACAACGCGAGACGAAACGGGACGATATATTGTGCGTCTACCTTTCCGCGATGAGGAACATAAGATCGGCGAGTCGCGCGCGATAGCGCTACGTCGATTTCGAAACTTGGAAAGAAAATTACACGCGAATCCGATTCTTCGAGCCGAATACGAACGCGTCATGCGGGAGTATATAGAGTTAGGACACATGTCGCCTTTAAATGAAGAATCAACCGAAGAATATTATCTCCCCCATCACGCGGTCATTAAATCAAGTAGTACGACGACTAAGCTACCAGTTGTGTTCGACGCGTCCGCGAAAACTAGCACAGGAACTTCGCTTAACGATCTTCTGATGGTCGGACCTACCATTCAAGACAAATTAATAGAACATTTGTTGCGTTTTCAAACTTATCGTTACGTACTAACTGCAGATATCGAAAAAATGTACCGTCAAATATGGATACATCCGAATGATCGCCGTTATCAACGAATATTTTGGTATCAGGACGGACAACTCCGCGTATTCGAGCTTAATACGGTAACCTTTGGTGTCTCGTCGGCTCCCTTTCTGGCAATTCGAACCATACAGCAACTCGCGACGGATGAAGGCGCGAAACACCCTCTCGGAGCCGAGATCTTGAAAGGCGATTTATATGTAGATGACCTCATCATCGGCGCGAATGACCTCGAAAAGTTTGGGAGAATACGCGACCAAACAATCGGAATTCTAAAACGCGGCGGGTTTAACATTCGTCAGTGGGCGTCCAACCATCTGCCTACACTAGATCGATTAGATAAAAGGACTATCGACGTGGAGTTCTTTTCCGGGGAGAAATCCGTGCTGAAAACGTTGGGGATTTCATGGAACGCTTATCACGATCATCTTATCTACGCAGTAGCGTCAATCGATCTCGGTGAAGGGGTTACTAAGCGACAAATACTATCGGAAATCGCGAGAATATATGATCCGCTCGGGCTGCTAGGACCAGTCATTACATGTACGCGCTCATAGAATCAGACGAATTTCAAACAAACGTCGGTAATTTCGCGATATCAAAAAAAATCACTTGGCATTTTAACCCCCCATTCTCTCCCCATTTCGGGGGTTTGTGGGAGGCCGCAGTGAAATCATTTAAACACCATTTAAAACGGGTTGTGGGTGAGCTTCTATTCACGTACGAAGAATTAACCACGTTCACAATTGAGATCGAAGCCATCCTCAATTCGCGACCTCTATGTCTCATTTCGGCGGACTCGAGCGACGCCATGGCATTAACTCCAGCTCATTTCTTAGTAGGCCAACCTCTAACTAGACTGCCCGAGGATGATTGCATCGGCATTCCTACCAACAGATTGTCGTCCTGGAAAATAATTACGAAGGTGCGACAAGACTTTTGGCGTCGATGGCATCTTGAATACCTCCACGAGCTACAACAACGACAGAAGTGGGTCGACCAGAAGGGGGGGCTCAAGAAGGATGACATCGTCATTCTCATCGACAAAAGACAGCCCTGCATGCGATGACCGTTGGGACGAGTCGTCGACGTACATCTCGGAGACGACGCCGTCATCAGAGTCGTCTCGATCAACACGGCACAAGGAACAGTCAAGCGAAACGCGACGACTGTTTGCCCTCTACCACCCGATGTACCCCCTACACGTTACATCGGTAGAGGAGCGCCTGAGTCGTGAGTTGGCGTGACCACGACTCAGGAATCTAATATTGCAATTTCGTAATCGGTGGCCACCAAGTAACACATAATATAATATTAATATCTTATTTAAGTTTCAGTCGTCGACGACATAGTTTATCTAAGGCGTCCTTACAGCCGTCATTAGCAATCTGCGGGTTTCGCTCAACGGAACCGAAGTAGTAACCTATTTAATTTTAGTAAAGACCTTTTCCACCTCCGCGTACCTTGCAATTTCCCTTGTACGTACAAGATGTGGAACCTCGCTCGTCCGGCGAATTGAGACCGGCTTAGATCAACCCTTTAATCGAACTCCACATCCCCACTGTGACGTCCCGCCACGATTTCCCACACTAATTTTTGCCAATAGTATAACTAAGACACGAATAATAATATTTCAAGTGATCTAAAGGAACATTTTATTAAACAATACATAATAGTTATATAAAAGTCTAATCAACCAGATTCTAGTAATAAATATAAAAGTTAACGACAACCTTTTCCTCCGATCTAAACATTAACATAAAAACAAATAACAATTACCTCCGATAAATAAGAAAAATTAACTAAACACAAAATAATATTATAACGAATAAATATTCAGAGGAGAACTTGAAACTCCTCTTAATAATCAGAATTAGATGAAACATACTCGTGAGAGGAAAAGGAAACATAAATTATCGACTCTTAGAAACCCTACACAGAAATCGTTGGCCGACGACATACGTCCTCTCCAATAACCGTTTTGGTAATATAAATAAAAGAATAAAGAAAGTTGAAATGGAAGAAGGGCATATGCTTTCTTTCAATAATATATA
The DNA here is from genome assembly GCA_023678845.1 of Mischocyttarus mexicanus. Taxonomy (NCBI): domain Eukaryota; kingdom Metazoa; phylum Arthropoda; class Insecta; order Hymenoptera; family Vespidae; genus Mischocyttarus; species Mischocyttarus mexicanus. The sequence goes on from JACGTP010001359.1 coordinate 6,324, forward strand.
AGCGAAGGTTTGTCGTGCTTGCTAGAACCTGAGCCTGGGAAGACCGAAGGATCTCGAAATGTATAATGGCGCCAAAGTGTCCCGTGCCCGTCGAACACCCCTTTGCTCTCCCCAGGGAGGGTCACTGTTATTTTAAGTCTTGGAAACCCATAGGCGTAGAAGCGGCCTGGGTTGTAGTTGTATTAATCTTAAAGGCTGGTATAATGACGACTAAGCGGTGCTCCTGCACCTATGCGATAGTAATATAATGAGATAAGAAAGAATGGATGAGAAGGAATGAATGCGTGAAAGGTAATGAGTGATTTCAATAATATTAAACTAGCGATAAGTTAAGTTTATGTATGAATAATAATTTGAAGCTGGACTACGTGACAGAAATCCAATGTAACTGTGACCCCGGGGGTCGAAAGGAGAAACCTTCTAGACGATAGCCACCACGTGTAAAGAACAGAGCGGATGCCCTATCAAGTGACGACGATGATTGATTTATAATATGGCTGAATTGGAGCCTTTTTTTCGGAATAGAGGTATCGTTGTTAATAATAATTCTAGAAAGAAAACGGAACTTGGTAGGAGTAGGGAGGTCGGTCCTATAGGTCAGCCCTATGCCACCTCCACTTTCTTCTCTATGTCTTAAGGCTATATAAAGAGGGACCCTTCGGCCCGCGCTCACAATTATTACCCATTATTACCTCATTATTACTTCACTCAATTAGTACATTTTCTAAATCACGACAATTATTCACATAGTTGACTTGTTTCAAACTATTATTCATCAGATTTATTTATTAGCCTATTGGTAAAACTAGTCATTGTTCTTATTCTCGTGTTAATAATTTCGTTCTTCCAAATTTATATTATTTTGGCTGTACAAGTTATAATTTGCTCGATTTTAATTTGAAAATATAATTCTTTAATACTTTAATTTAGTGAACCTTAATTAACGTGTTTATCAACCTATTAACCCGTGGGAGAAACCGCCCACATCTCAGACCAACGCTATCCCGAATACCGACGCTTTGGTAAGGTTCCGAGATCCACTACAGTTAAAGTAAGTATTCAGCAAAGAAACAACTAATAAAATCATTCCAATCAAAACAAATAATAAATTCACTTAAATAGAAATTATAACCGATTATATCGAGAGTAGAATCTTACTAACACCAACAGCAATTTTAACTTTATACATAATAAACTAATCTACCGCATGCTCAACGTACTAATCTAGCCCCCTAACTTTACAAGTGACTGCCCATTGTGTTTTTAACTTCACCTCTCTTACAGTGAAATACCCTGAAATTATCCTACAAACATCCTCGTAGTGTCATTTTTATCTTTTCTTGATCTTCGGAAAACGAACCTGCCTGGTCCCGGCTAAACTCGGTGAATGCAGAGTGGCCATACAGGCTTAGCAATAATACTTTTCCTCATTCGTCAGTCGTGACGTAACACCACCCTTCACTCATGAGCTGTATAGTTGATCGCTGACCCTCTCAACGGGGGGAGTATGTACGGTCGATTTTCGACCTTATATGATCAGCCTGCATTATCATGAGAGCGCGTAGGTAGTTCGAGAGTTTTTACGTAGAGTTTTCATCCCCACCAAGAGTGCTGCTTCGGGCGTCCACATCCATAGGTCCCACTTTTCCCGAAACAAGCATCCATTCTGTTTCCAGACGCCCTACTGAGTAGACAGAAAGAATTCGAGCGCTAGACGAATTACTATAAAGACCCTTTGTGCTAGACAAAGACCGAGCGACAATAAAGCTAAGTACCTTTGTAAGACTTTCTATTGTAGACCTCTAAGGTCTCGAACCTTATATTTGTATCAGCATATTTATTTGTGTATTCACCATCTTCAAGGGGTTTTTATGCCGAAAGGCTTTTCCCCTTAGAGCCAATAAAGGAACATAGTTCTCTCTGGCTCAACCTCGTGTCTTATTTATCGCCTAATCCATAATTCCACCTTCACAGCTATTAATAAAAAGAATCGCGAGAGGACTCAATGTTGGAGAAATTTCGCGCTATACAAGTCATTTCACCTTTATACAGTCCAAAAGTCATCTCGTCCTTATCCTTTTCCCTAACATCTACGCAGCCTTAATCTTCTGTCTTCATCTCTCTTGAATGTTAACGTAACTAGCGCGGCAAACGGACTATATGGTTCCTCAATCAAGTTTTTCTCCAATAATATTATAAACTGTTTTTCTATCTCTTGTTTGTCTTCTATGGAACATCTATCTGGCCTTTTGCAACAATATTTATCGATTATAAGGTCTATATGAGCTTCGTAATCTCTAACTGTTCCTATATCATATTTATCTTTAGCAAAAATTACTTTATACTTATCAATCAACTTATCAATTACAGTTTGTTGTTTCATTTTTAAGTGACTGATCGATATTTGAAATTCTTTTGTATTTAAGTGTTCATTGTAGTACAATTGATATTTATTATTTTTTTCTTTTTTGAAACTTTGTGGATTAGTTTTATTTTTTATCGCATGTTCAAAAAACGCGCCACTTAACTAGGTGTCAGCACCTCTCGAGCAGCGTGATCGAGATGCCGCCTGTCATCTCAATTAGGAAGATCCATCGATTGTTCCTATTGAACAATCGATCACGCCACTTCTCGTGGTAACAGGTGATTGGTCCTATGTGACGTCATATATGGCGTGATCTTTTCCCTATTGCTGGAAAATCTCACCTGAGTAGCGTGGAAGATGCTAATTGGAGAAAAAGCTTTCTGCCACGTCGACACCTTTTACCAGCCCGTACCGATAAGGTGCGAGGTCCCTCATTCTTATCAGAAAAGTACTCAAGTGAAGACGTGTTCTTATCAATTATCCATTCGTGTGACTTTTCCATAATCAGACTTCTCTTTTCTTTCTCTTCTTTTCTCCTTATATAAGCCATCTCTTCCATCCTCTCTCTCTCTCTCTATCTTTAAGCCTTCTCTCCTTTTCTCTTAATTATAAGTCATCTCTGCATTATATTCTTTCTTTACCACAGACCTCTCTTCTTTTTCTATATCCATCTCTCTCTCATATTCGTCATCTCAGATTATCTCCTATTTCTCTATTACTATCTCTCTTATATTACTACTCATTTTGTATCTGTTCTTCTCTTTTATTTCTTTTTTTTGTTATATCAATAAACCTGTTACGTGGCAGCTTAAACCAGTCTTTTTTTACCCCTATACAGTCCACTAGTCATCTCATCCCTATCCTTCCCTCTATCATCCCTTGACCATCTCTATCCCATTTTCATATTCAGGCATTCGCATATTCAGGCATAACCTGAATTTTTTTTGAGTTATTTTCAATTTTTCATTTTGGATTAGCTGAAATTTTTTTATATAGTCTAATCCAATTAAAAAATCATATNCTCGTCTAATTCAATCAATTCAATATTCCATGGCAAATTAGATGCTACTTTACTGACCTACATTTCTGTTCTTCTTGATACGAAAATAATCCTTGGTTTTAAAATACTCAGCACGTGTTCAAATTCAACTATATAACAAATTTTTTATCATTAAAATTCGTTCTTTTTGTTTAATTGTTCAAATTGGATCTCAAATGTTAGTCTAAAAAAATATCATTGTTGTAAATATAATTTGTAAACAACCTTCTGTGTAGACTAGATTAATTGGTGCAACAACTGCACTAAGGTAAACACTTGCATAAGCTGCAACAATCCAATTGCAATGATTTTCGGAAATAATTGATACCTTATCTTCGACTTTAATGTTGTGTTTTTTTAAAACCTCCGCAAGTTTGACAGATTTTTCCAAAATATCTTTATACGTTAGAATTTGGCCATTTTCAGCGTCAATCTACAAATTTTATAAGAAATCGTTTTAAATTTTGCCTCTTTGTCTCATAAAATCTAATTAAAATAGAATTTATTTTTGCGCACTTCATAAACGCGGTTTCGGTGTTTTCGTAAATTTTCTCAGATAAATTGACCTAAAGAAGAATTTTGTTGTTGCCTTTAGGGGCAAACAGAAGTATAAGATAATGCGCGCCCATCGGCTATGCAACTGCAAGGGAGACATTATTCATCCTCGAACGTCCTAGAGTGAGGACCTAGCGCTTAGACAACTTCCTACCGCGATTAGAATAGAAAGAGTGAGCAAGACAAGGAGAGAGAGAGAGTGTGCGAGACAAGGAGAAAGAGTGAGTGAGACAAGGACGAAACAGCGAGCGAGATAAGGAAGGAAGAACTAGAGAGACAAGGAAGGAAGCAAGCTTCGCCACCATCGTGGTTGGAGCACGTGTTCGTCGATCGCCAAAGAATACCTGCTTTGTGTGTGTGATCCTGGTGTTTCGAATTGTATGGTATGGTAAGAGAGCTCTCTATTTATAATTATTGAATAGCCATTCAAGGACGTAAAATATTGTTGTCGAAGCGTTGATAAAGAACCAAAACGGTTCGTTTGTTTGTGTTTAAGCCTGTCGGCCTTCTAATAATTTCTTGTTTGTAGTTTAATAGAATAAAGTAGATCATTAGTTGATCGTAGCTTACTTTAGCTTTTCCCCTTATTTCCGAAGGGGTTTTTATGCCTACGCAAGTTAT
>JACGTP010001360.1:0-10901 GCA_023678845.1 Mischocyttarus mexicanus
ATTCGATAAAGATTACTTTATTCTTTTGCACATGCACATTTCCCACGGGAGAATAAAAGTTGGTTATAGAAGGAGAACTTAGCGTAGTGGGAGTAACTCCCACTCTTACCTGCCAGACTCGACGTGGGGAACCAAGAGACTCCCTGTCGTCAGTCTACCGGTAACCATCAAGCTCTTAACATTTAACTTCTTATTTACTATACTTATAAAATATCGAAAGTCTCTCTCTCATACTGAATTCAAATAAAAGACAAGTCTTTATCAAGATAGTCTATTGAACAACATAAGACCAGTCCTTTTCAGGATAGTTTTTAATTTTATACGATTGATTAACATTGAGAGACAGACTTTCTTAAAGATAATTTATATTATAACAATTTATTATTATTAATAAGTTTTTACTTTACATATTCATAAGAGCTCGTCCGTCGTTCGAATTATCTTATATTATACTTTTATTACGCGATTATAATAAGCGTTCAATTTACAACGCATTTCTACCACATCGCAAATTCAATTGCTTATACGTCGCGAGTTCTGTTTGTGAAATTGTTTGATTATTTGTGTAATGGCTTCCAACATACTTTAATATAGAATATACTTTATTTTACCAATTAAACAAAGTGTTTTAAATAATTTAGAACTTCACTTCCTTTTCGTACTAAATCCTACGATCAACTTTTGCTATTACAACAGCTATTCCAAGGGAATCACCATCTCTCTCTACTAATTGTCATCTAAAGCAGCACAACATCAAGGTAAGTAAACACCAAATTTATCACAAGCATCAATCTCCTTCCAGCCCAGTCCCTGGTAAAGTCGGTGTAGGCAGACTGGCCAAAAAAGGGCACTCTTCTCAAAACCGTGTAGAATCTAGAAAAAAGATTGACCGGAATAAAGAGAATATTTTTAAATTTGTTTTAAACTGTGGCAACCCCTTCTGGGACGTCACAGGTGACAAAACTGGTGGCAGCGGTTGGATCAAAAAGGATAAGACCATTGCTTGTTTAATTTAATTCATTAAATCAAATTCAAATCTTACCGTGCTATAGATCTCATTTATTTTCTCTAACTTTTTATAAAAAAATAATAATATCAAAATGTCACAAGATCAACGACATGGTAGATCAGGCACTCCTCTTTCTGATTCGGATGCCTTAAGCTATGAGGGTAGAGCAAGAGAAAGAGAACTCTTGCTACAGAAAAAAAGTAGAGGAAGTAATAGCTATTCAGGAGCAATTAAGTAAAATCCAGGTAGAATCATGTCGAAAACAGGAAGAGTTAGATAAAAGAGAAGAGAAGTTAAAAAAGCAAAAAAGGGAAATAGAACAGGACAAAAGACGAATTGAATTAAAAGAACAAGAAATTCGCAGATCCGTAGGCGCGGACTTCGGCGGTTTTCATGGTTTTGAACGCGTACAAACCCCGGTAGGCTCACATGTAACTTTGTCAAGAACGCCAGATTATTCTCGTCCTGGCTCTCCACAAGCGGCACCCACCTTAGATAGCAATGAAGTATTAAGGGCGGAGATTGATCATCTTCTTTACCTAAACTAAATAAAGAATAAATAACTCATTTTTTATTATGAGTTATTTAATTTTTAATTATTCATTTTACTACTTACCCAAACTAAATAATTATTATTTTGCAATTTACTTGGAACATTCACAAATAAAAAAAATTTGACGCGTTTCATAATAACAATGCACCATATTTACAAAAATTCTTTTTTTTTTATTAAACATATTGTTAAAAAAATATAAAAAAACGAAGATGAATAAAACATACTTGACAAAAATAAAAAAAATAAAAATAAAAAATAATAGAAAAAAAAAAATAATAAAACCGACAAGACTTGAACTTACGACAAAAAAATTACGAACCTGAGCCTTAACCCGCTCGGCTACCGCCGCTTATGACAATAGATGAAATGGAGAGGTATATATACGTCCTGAAATATTTATTCAAATTTCTTCGGCCAATATCTCGAAAAGGGTTAAGTATTGGACGGAGTTATATAGATAGCCTTGTAGTACTAATCAACATTTACAAGTGTGCAAAGTTTCAAAGAAAAACTCGAGATACACTTGAAGTCTTTTCCTTGTTACTCACTTATTCACTTATTCGATTATTCACTTCTACACTTTTTTACGCATAGTCACGCTTGCATTATTCCATTCTTGCTTAGGATTCTTACTCATCAGATTCAATTATTAGCTTATTGATAAAACTAGTCCATGTTCTTGTTCTCGTTTTGTTCACAACTTTATATCTTATAATTTCACTTCTTTTATTTTACATTCCGAATTTATATTATTTTTGCTTGTACGAAGTTATAATTTCTGCTCTATTTTGATTTGGAAATACATTTCCTTAATACTTTAATTTGGTGAATCTTAATTATTGTGCTTGTGAACCAATTAACCTGTGTGAGAAACCACCCATATCCCAGATCAACGTTGTTCTGATCACCGACGCTTCCGTCCGACGGCCCCATTCACCTTAGAACGAAGGAGTTTAATTAAGTCCAAAAGTCCACAACAACTAAAGTAAGTATTCGGCAAAGGAATAATTAATAAAATCATTTTAACCGAAATAAATAATAAGATCATCTTAATAGAGACTATAACCAATTACATCGAGAGTAGAATCAAATTAACACCGACAAGAATTTCAATCGTATACATAATAAATTAATTAACCGCATGGTCAATTTACTAATATAATTTCCCAACGTTCTAAATAACTGCCCATTGTGTTTCATAACTTCATCCTTTTTACTGTGGAATAACCTGAAATAATCCTATAAAATATCCTCGTCGTGTCATTTTTTATCGCTTCTTGGTCTTCGGAAAACGAACCGGGCTAAACTCGGTGAACGCAGAGTGGCCATACAGGCTTAGCAATAATACTTTCCATCACTCGTCAGTTGAGACGTAACAGGTGCTATCACCTACGCAAAGTAACCAGGTTTTCGAACATTCTGCCTCCTAATTCTCGAGCGCAGATCGAGAATTTGAGATGCCGACATATAAGAAAAATCTGCCGACCACTCCTCTTCATGGGTCCGTGTGCGGTAGAATAGGTAGCGCGACGAGCTTGACGATTGGCTTGGGGATAATGCTCATGACGGTCTTCAGCGTGACGATACGACATAGACTATCCTTTCCTGGGTGGAGTTAGATAACTCGAGCGAGAAGCTATTTAGATGGTGGAAGTCGTTCATCGGTGATGAGGACTAGGGACCCTTTTTTGATAGTTTCTTGAGATGTCTGCTATTTGGATGTGGTCTGGTGCGCTTGTAAGCATTTTGTAGACCACCTCTTCCAAAACTGCTAAAAGCGGTCTTGAATCCGCTGGAAATGAAATATTCGGGTAACACAAATTTCTGTTAGAGATGGCTTAAGGATGGTGGTCAAAACCTCCCTTCTGATGAAATGCTCTGGAGGTAATGGTGAGAGGTCATCTGGGTCTTCAGAGAGAGAACTGAGAGGTCTGGAGTTGAGGAACGCCTTGACCTGAGCTAGGAATGTGGAAAAGTCTTCGAACGTGAACAGAGTATCAGAGATGGTTCTTTTGAGATGATACTTGATGGATTTTATCGCTGCTTCCCATTTTCCTTCCATATGAGGAGCTCCTGGAAGGTTGAAGATCCATTTAGTGCCGTCATTAGCGAGAAGTCTTTAGATCTTAAGAGAAGTCTTTAGATCTTAAGAGATTCTTTGGTAGCGGTTAAGAATAGTTCTTTTAGCTGAGTGTTAGCTCCTTAAAAATTAGTTCCACAACTGCTCCTGAGCGTCTTAGGTATTACCCGACGGCTGGTGAACCTCCGGAGAGCCATGAAAAAACATTCTGTGGAGTAGTCCGAGACGACTTTAGGATGAATTGCAGAGATAGAGAAGCAGACGAATACTGCTATCCAACTCTTGAAGCTTTTCGCCCTTCTGACCTAGAAAGTTTTTAGCGAGACTGGTCCAGCGTAATCAAGCCCTGTCGTCTCGAATACAAGAGATGACGTGACTCGAGATGCAGGTAGTAGAGACATAAGTTTCTGAGCTTTCACTCCGCGTATTCAAGCAAAAGTGAAAAAGTCCTTCATAAAAGACTTGAGTGGATATCGACCTCCGATAATCACGAAAGTCCTCCGGAAATATGCGAGCGTCAGCTGAGTTCCTCCATGCATCGTCCTTGCATGAGCATCAGATATGACTAGGTGGGTGAACTTCAACTGGCGAGGTAGTTGTGCTGGATGTTTACTATCCTTATCCATTTGAGTGTTTTTGAGACGTCCGTTAACTCTGAGAACTCCAGCACGATGAATGAAGTCTGTTAATCGCGTTAGAACGTGACGCTTGTGAAGAGATTGGCCTCATAAGAGAGATTTTAATTCTGAAGGGAAGTACGCCTCTTTAGTAGTGCTTATCCAGAATATCTTAACTTGCTCCAGATCCGCTGGATTCAGTGGCGAGATGGACAATTAAGCCTCTGGAACTTTCTTGAAGGATGAGATAGCTTTTTGAGACAATGCTGTAATTCAAAGAAGATTTGTGAGATTTCTTTGAAAGAAGGACACATGTTAGAGGTCGATAAGATCCTAAACCAAAAGTCGGGCTTGTGAAAGAGAGAGTGAGATGCCAGTGCGCTTCTCCGAATCTTCTTCTGGCGATAGTGGCACTGACGACGGCCAGAATTCTGAAGGTTGAGAAAGCCATGGTGGTTCTTACCACCATAGAGAGTGATCAATAAGTTAAGATTCACTAGGCCATCGAGATGCACAGTCAGCGGGATTGAGTTTCCCGAAAAAAAATCTGCAATGAGCATGGGGTACTAAATCGTGAATAGCAGCGACTCTATTACCTACAAACTCCTTCCATCTCATTGGATTGCTTTTGAACAATGCAAGGGTCACAGAAAAATCAGACCACAAAAAAGTATCTACCTCCGAGGGGTCAAGAAATCTTATCACCTTTCTATTCAGTTAAACTAGCAAAGCTGCTGCCGAGAGTTTAAGTCTTGGGATGGTCAATCTTTTGAGAGGAGCTACTTTCGTCTTAGAACCGACTAAACTAAACAATACCGAAGGTTTGTCTGCGTATGACACTCTGAAATAGACTATTGCTGCCATAGCAAAAGTTAAGAAACATTTGAAAAGCCGTAAATCTGAACTAAGAACGCCTTTAAGGAGAAATTCAAGATTAAAGCAAGACTATATTTCAAGACCATATCCTGATACCTCTATTAACGATACCTCTATTCAAAGCCACGGACATCTGAGCAGCCAGCAGCAAGCAACAGTCATCACAGTCGCCAGCAGCGAAGCAGAGCCAAGCTAAGGACCAAACGATGTAGGGACATTCACTGCTCTTTATACCAGACCTCTTCAACAACTGCTGCTACTGCGGCTAACGGCATTATCTGGTATTCTGTCCGCGGTTTAACAGTCTCAGGATGAAGCTTTTAGTAGATGCTAAGCTATACTACAATTGCCAAGGAATGCACAATGTGAGGAAATGCAGGAGCACAAAGGGATGCAATGAGTGCGGAAGTCTGCACCACACGCTCATCCACCAGCAGCACCCAAGCAGCAGTGCACACATCTCCAAGATATCTCAGGTGCGGTCAAGGTTGTCCAGTTATCTCTCAAACATGACTACGTCATCATACGTACTTCTATCTTCATCAAGCGTACCGTCAATATCAGACACCTCCTCTAACAATCAGTCGTCTCGTCAAAAGTCAACCACCCGTAAATCATCTCATCAAAAGCTATCCCATCCACATTCATCCTCCTCATTCACTCCTGCATCATCTTCTACCAACTTCTCACATAAGAGATCAACTTATCCTTCGTCTTCTCGTCATAAGTTATCTCATCAGTCATCTTTATCATCACCCCATAAATCATCTCCTCACTTATTACCAACCAGAGCCAATTGTTCTAGTACAGAGAACTCCGCCAAAAAGGCCTCCTCAGAATGAGGTGTAAGTAGTACATCTCATAACTCACGCAGTCATCTCAATTTAATACTAAAGTCCTCAATCTCATCATCATTGAGGTTATATCAGACGGTTAAAAGAGTCAGATTCTCATCGCTTATCTCAAATATCGATCGACTATCTCATCCGTCTCCTTCATTCTGCTCTCGAACTCCCGTTCTTCGTGGAACTTGCAAAGCCTTTACCATCTCTTCTAAGGGAGTTCCGACTTTATTACGTCTTCTCATTGATCCTGGATCAAAGTTAACTTTAGCATATGCTTAACTTGTTGCTAAGCTAAAACTTAACCGATGTCCAGGAAGAATTCCTATTCAGGGCGTCGGTAGTACATCTCCAGAAGCAACTCAAGGTCAAGTATTCTTGGTTCTCTAATCGAACTACTCGTCTTCTCAAGTCAATCTTAAGGCATTAATTTTGTAAAGACTACATCTCAGGTCCCGTCGTCTATAATATCGGAGCAAAACTGGCCTCATCTCAGACTTCTCTAACTCTCCAAATCCCATTGACATTCTCATTGGTGCCGCCAACCTCAGAAAAATAATGAAGTCATCTCGTCTTATCATGGAAGGCGATTCAGAGCTCATAGCATTTCATACAAGGTTCGGTTTAGTAGTTCTAGACGCAACCTCCAGCTCGAACCAGGCCAATTCTCTTATAGCTTGCTATGCCATCTCAAACGTATCTCTCAACGAAACTCTCACAAAGTTTTGGGTTCTAAAAGAAGTCTAATTTTCTCCTACGTTGTCCTTAAGTCTCGCTAAATCCGAATGCAAGAAGCATTTTGTAGACACTCACTCTCGACTACTTACAGGTCGTTATATAGTTTGTTCGCCATTCTCGAAGGACATATCCACTTTAGGGCACTAAAAATCGCTCGCCACGATATGTCTTTAGAGACTCCTTAAGAGATTCGAAACCGATGGTCTTCTCAAGGAAAAATACATCGACTTCCTTAAATAGTATTAGTCGTTAAGACATATGGTCGCAGTTCCTCTTGGTGAATCTGAGCCATCTCAAACTTACTATCTACCGCACCACGGAGTTTAGCGCGAGCTAAGTACCGCCAAAAAGTTGCGGGTAGTATTTAATTGGTCTGTTAAGTCGTCATCTCGTGTCTCTCTCCATGACTTTATGCAGACAGGTTCGAAGACTCAATCGGACAGTTTCGGTGTATTACTTTGGATCATGCAGCATAAGTATATCTTTATTACGGACATTGTCAAAATGTTCTGTCCCATTCAGGTGCATCCCGAAGATCGAAATCTTTAGCAAATTCTCTTAGTAAACGAGTTATCTCAAATTTAGGCTTATCAACTTACGACAGTGACGTATGGAACTCGCTTGGCTCCTTATCCAGCTTGTCGTGTCATCATACAGCTAGTTACGGATGAAGGTCAAAACAACCCTCTTGCAATTGATTCCATCCTCATGGGAAGTTATATTGATGTCATATCAGGAGGGGCAGACACCATTGAACAGCTCAATGTAGTCGCATCTCAGCTACAGGATATGTGCCACTCTGCCTGCTTACCGCTGAGCAAATAAAAGAGTCATTCTCAAAGATTCTCTTTAATATTGTAGTGTTTAAAAGTCGCAGCAGCAACGCGGTAAGCGAGTATAGTTTATACGGTTGACGCCTTGTGGGGTGAGTGTAGGTGTCGTGGAACATGCGATAGATATGCGAATATTGCAACGTTATGCATCTCACGATATTCAATAAAATTCACTATCATTTGAACTCTGCTCTCATTATTACCATATCGAAATACATCACAGTTATGAGTTTTGTTTAATTACAAGTGTAACTATTTATAAATTTATCTTAAAAATATACTTTTTATTTTACCAAATTAACTGAAGTGTTTCCAAATTAAATAACCATCTCCTATCAGAATCAAAATCATATTCTGGAATCATTCGAATTCTGGTCTGACCTCTGGCATCTAAGATTTCGGAGGAAACTAAGAAAAACAATTCGCTGTCATTCATACACAATATCAGGAACCAACCAACACCGAGGTAAGCCTTTTTGTTCTATGATTCATCTTTCTAAGCCTAATTCCTGGTAAAACTCTGACTTGACTGGCTGACCGAAAATAGGGCATCCAGCTTTTACACACCGAGTAAAGGGCGATTAATAAAAGTCTTGACCGAGTAGAGAAGATCAAAATTTGTTTAACTCTTGTGGCAATCTCTTCTGAGACGTCACAGATTGACTTTAAACTGGTGGCAGCGGTGGGATAGAAAAACAAAGGTTGAGTCGAAGAACGGAAATTTCCTCCTTTGACGTTTGAAATTTTATTTTATTTGACAGTTCAGATTAATTTTCCTAATTTATAATAGCATCTGAAAAAGAGCGTAGTAAAGCAGAATCTCTGGTTTCTGAAGAAGAAATAAATGAATTTGACGATAAAATGGAGCGAGAAGCAGCAACAATAAGACATAGAATGAGAGAACTTGTATACTTCCAAGAAAAGATAGGTAAATTACAGATAGATATGTATATTAGACAGGATATGCTTAAAAAGCAAGAAGATGAAGCTAAACAGAAAGCAGAAAACTTAGCACAGGCCGAACGTAATTTAGAAATCAGAGAGGAAGAACTTCGAAAATCGCTCGGAGCAGATTTCAGTGGTTTCCGTTGTTTCGGAACACCACAAACTATAGTAGATCCACTCCTAACGCTTTTCAAAACACCAGCAATAACTAATCAAATTCTCCAAACCAGCACAGAGACGTCGGTTAGTAAATTCTAAAGTAGAAGATAAAAATAGAATATCAAAAAAGGCACTTAAAGATCTTAGGCGCGAATTAAATCTTTTAAAAAGAGCACTTGTTGTTCAACAAACACCACAATCTACGGCCCCACGAAAACAATTCGTGTCTATAAAGTTGCGCAAAATTACGGAGATAGTTCCAAGCTTCGATGGGAATAGCACACTGGTATCCAAATTTGTAAAAACATGCAGTAGGGCGCTTGAATCCCTTTCTTTAGATTACACAGAAGAGACAGAAACATCTCTAACAAGGCTCCTTATCTCAAAATTAAACGGACACGCGTACGTGGTTATAGAAAACTTTAGAATCAACAAAGTAGAGCAGCTCATAGAACGGCTAAAAGATGCATTTCTTCCGGCCCACAGTTCCAACTATTATCGCGGCCAATTAGCCAACAAATACAAGAAACCGGGAAAACACGTACTTGACTATTTCGGCAGAGTTCGTGATTTGACACAATCTATTATTGACGAGGAATCAAAAGCTAGACGAAAATTAGAAAGAAGAATGGAACGAGTAATCGAGGAAGAAAGTCTAGATGCTTTTATTCGAGGTCTTCCATCCGAATATCGAACAGCAATGCGATATAAGAAATATAAGGATTTTAATTCTGCTCTTCTCTGTATTCTACGAGTAAATAAACAAATTCATAATGACGCCATAACCTCGAATTCTTCAAATTTAAAAAAAAATGTTTCCAACATTAGACAAAGTAAAGAAGTAGTAAATTGTACGTTTTGTAATAAAGTAGGTAGTTCAAAAAGAAAATGTCAGCAGAAATTAGAATACTACAGAAACGAACAAGCTGGAAGGATATCACCCGTGTTAAGAGATTCAAATCCTCTAAATTTTAGAAACAAACAGGCAGGGAGAAGATCACAAACATTCAGAAATTTGAATTCTCCAAACTTTAGAAACGAGCAGGCAGAAAGAAGACCACCAATATTCGGAAACTCAAAACCTCTAAATTTTACGAGTAGAAATCAGCAATGTAACTATTGTGAGAAAATGGGTCACTGGAAAGCAGAGTGAAGAAAAAGAATTTATAATGAAAACCAAAAGCAAAAATACCAGCGAAACTTGGGAAAGGGAGCGACGGAGGACGTACGCTGCTTCACCCCTCAAGCTGCGTCTAATGATAAAACAATATCCGGGACCGTCCCAAGCAGACAAGTAATCTATAAACAAGTGAGCTGGGCTCCCTGTGTCGAAGCCTCTTCACTACAGTTGACCGGACAAGCGAAACTAATGATTGACACTGGCGCAGACGTGAACCTGATTAAATTAGTGGCAATACGAAAACCAACAGACATAGACTCGACGGAAATAATACAACTAAAAGGCATCTCAACTGAAATTCAGAATACTTTAGGTATCTTTGACATTAATATTTTCGGGGAGAGTACAGTATTTCATGTAGTCGAAGACTACTTTCCGATCAATGCGGACGGTATATTGGGGAATGAGTTTCTACGCACCATCCCGACCGCCATAGATGACAATAAAGAAATACTTTTTGTTAGGGATAAAAAAGTTCCGTTTACAGAAAGCAGTAGTTTGTATATTCCGCCGAGATATCCGAAATTTGGATACTATCATATATTAAACTCTGAACTTAGGGAGAGGTATATCCCTCGTTTAGAGCTTCCACCGGGAGTATATGCTGGTGAGGCACTTGTCAAGAACGTAAACGGAAAAGCATATTTCAAAATTTCAAACACAAATCCGAAATCTGTCAAATTTGAAATCCCGCGGTTAGATTTATTGGCATTTAGTGTAGGTACTGTTCCGAATTCAGAATCCAGTACCTCTGATTCCGCGACCAATATTCCTAAATCTGAACCGTCCGATTTCCTTTCTTCTATCCATACAATTTTTGCTTAGGGTAACACAAAATTGAATCAAAAATCCGACGCTCCGCGAAAAGATCCGTCCTTAGTATCCTCACGAGCAGAATCCATAAAAAATCTGCTTCGCTTTGAAAATTCCAAATTGATAGAGAGCAACGCCGATATTATTCATCTGCCGGGCGAACCTTTTGATAGTACTGATATATTAAAAGATAAAATAATTACGATTGACAGTGCACCAGTATTTACTAAGCAATACCGATTCCCTCCGGTGC
>JACGTP010001361.1:0-10898 GCA_023678845.1 Mischocyttarus mexicanus
CATACATACATACATACATACATACATACATACATACATACATACATATATATCTACATGGTTACGTTTAATGGCAACATTTCTACAACGTCATTTCACGATAATGTAAATATCATAGAAAAGCTAATTAAATTCTATATTATCGTTAACATACGTTTCGTGTTAATGTTTAACGTTATAAATGTTGAAACTTTTCCTATTATACATTTCTCTCGATTCGTCCTATTATAATTGTAACTTTTCATATAACAAACAGATATATATGTTTATGTTGTTGGAAAATTCAATACCTTGAAGCGCAGCGACTTGTTAATGCAACGTTAAAAACTTACCAAATATTAGAAATCCTGATATGAAATTACATATCAT
This sequence comes from Mischocyttarus mexicanus, assembly GCA_023678845.1. Lineage (NCBI taxonomy): Eukaryota > Metazoa > Arthropoda > Insecta > Hymenoptera > Vespidae > Mischocyttarus > Mischocyttarus mexicanus. Next base: position 370 of record JACGTP010001361.1, read on the forward strand.
GTTTGCATATCCTACATCGCCGTAATATTTTTTCCCCCGTATGCTCATAATTAGAGGATCCCTCGGATCCTTTATTTTATCTTCTTTTTTTTTTTTACATGTTCTCGTGGTAATTTTCGTAAAAGGGCATACAAACCGGTCGGAAAATCCCGGTACGTGTTTCATGTAATAACAATGCATCCATCGTTGAACAAAAAATGTGCATAGGAAAGGAAACCAAAAGCGAATGAAAAAAAAAAATTATCTACTGAAATAAAAGGGTGAGGAGAATGATCGGATGGTGTGGGCAGGGGGATGACCTCGTGTATTTATATATCCAAACAAAAAAATATTAACCAATATTTCGATATGTTGTATTTAATCGTATATCGATAATAAAATTATGGAAAGGGTAAACTAATTCGGTTGCATCAAAGCATCGATCAAATCGTCGTCGAATCGAATTTCGATCAGCTCGCGAGATAATAATCAAAATATAAATACATCCGATATATTTTATCTAATATTCCACGCTCGAGTTGTGTCAAATTTTATATTCGAGGGAGGAAAAGAGGGAGGAGGATAAAGAGCAAAAAAAAAGGGGGATGATTGGAGTAGTTTATAGGCACCGTGGTAACTCTCGCTAACGCGAGACGGTTTAATTGAGGAGGGAGGAGGTTCAAGAGAGGGGTAGGGGGTAATTTTGCAAGGGCAATTTGGTCGGAAATTAAAAAAAGAAAAAAAATATCCTTCTATCGAAAAATCCGTTCCGTATCGTTCGAAAAAAAAGCACAGACACACACATACGCACACGCACAACTCGCGTTGATCCTCAACCCGTTTCTTTCTCGTTCTAATTATCTCCTACCTCCTGTATCTCTATCTATAGGAAGTTGTTGCGTTCACCTGCATCATCGAGCGAGCAAATCTCGTTTTCACCGTTAATTTTATTTTCGCAGTTTCAGGCTTGACGATATATCGTATGACTCGATTTTTCCACAATTTTGCGAAAGAGAGAGAGAGAGAGAGAGAGAGAGAAGTCTCTTCTACGTTGCCATCAAAAGGTGGGGTGGGAGAATTTCAATTAGATTACCTCCATCCTAGTAATACATCCACGTTTTCCTCTCTCCCTCATCATCAATATATTCCACGCGTGTACGTGGGTGAGAGGAGAAAAATTACGTTTACTCGATCACTTCTCCTCTTTCTATACACATACATATATATATAGAAATATATATACACCAACACATACCTCTACCTACCCATCCTCTCGTTCAAACAGTAACGAGAAACGAGAAGGAAGAGAAGGAAGAGGAGGTGGACCAACGTCAATGACGAAGTTTTCGTCGTTTGTCGCTAATGGCCGAATCCTTTCGAACGTTGTTTTCGCGAGATCGCCGATGATTAATCAAGCAAACTCCGAACGCGTTTAAAACCCATTTTTAGAATCGTTCGACCGCACGACCTGCCGATTATACCCGCGAGCGAGATACCGTTTCCCATTATGTTCGTTCATTTTTTTTTCTTTTTTTTTCATTTTCCTCTCTCTTTATCTTTTTCATTCCTTCGTTCGAGAGTACCGACCGACCGACCCGGGGTTTATTCGTCACCCCTTACACAAAATTACACCGTTTGGTAGTAAGAGGATGAGACAGGAGAAACGAGAGAGAGAGAGAAAGAAAGAGAGAGGGGGTTCTGACTTTGATCGATCTTTATAAATTTTCTCATCTCTCCCCTTTTTTCTTTTTTTTTTTATCTTTGTACGATTCGTAATAATAGTCTATGGTTCTATCAACTTTTGTCTTTATCTCTTTCTCTCTCTCTCTCTCTTTCTTTTACGAAATCGAAATGATGGCAACCGAAACAATGGATCAAACGATTCTTCCTTCTTCCTTCTTTATTTCTTTCTTCCTTTTTTTTTTCTTCTTCATATCATACCGAAGTTTTAATTGTAAGGGATTACATATAGTGCGTTTTACCTGACTATAAACGAGCCGCCAACGAGAAAGGAAGAGGAGTCCTTCCCATCTACGACTGCCTGACGCCGTGGGAATCCCAAGAGAATCGACGTGTGTATGACGTAATGCAAGAGGAACGTCGTTCGTACAACAACCCCTTTTTCACGACCCTCGCTTGGGTGGTGATGATGGTGGCCCTCCGCCACTCGCGGACTCGTCGTCGTCGGCGTCGTTGTCGTTGGCGTTGGCGTTGTCGTAGTCTCCTGGTTGTCGTAATCGTCATCGTCATCCTCGTCGTAGTCGTAGTCGTAGTTGTCGTCATAATCGTCGTCGTTTTTCAAAGACCCCCATGAGTGCGAGAGAGAAATGCATACAAAAAAAAAAAAGAGAGAAAGAAAGAGAGAGAGAGAGAGAGATCCAACTGCGAAATTTCTTGACGCGAATCCGCTATTTTCTCCCTCGTTGTGTACATCCAACGACGAGTTATAAACGCATTTATACTTGGAACTGCATCGCTTGCTTGCTTGCCTGCCTGCCTGCATGCTTGCATCGTTTGCATCGTTTCTTGCATCGCTAGAACGGACGTTTTAAATCACGGGGAATACGTTGCAGTTCGATGCAGGTTCCAAGCTTAAGTGGATTACGAGATTGCGATTATGTGTATGCACGTATGTATGCATGTCGTGAACCTACATTCGCGTATAAACCCTCTTTTTTCTTTTCTTTTTTTTCGGAGTGCATACGCGTTAGCTCCAAACTACGTTATTCCGCTGCAGTCAACACGATTCTGCAACCGCATGCAATTTCTCTCTCTCTTTCTCTCTCTCTTTGTCTTTATCTTTGTCTTTTTTTCTTATTCGAAAAGTCGTCATCATTCTCTTCTTCCTCTCGTTAATATCGTCCAACTTCAGAAAGAGAGAAAGAGAGAAAGTTACCAACCCTACGAAGCAAATTATCAACGCTCGATCGACCATCACCCATCGTCTCTTCTTTTTTTTTTTTAATTTCCCTCTTCTTTCTTTCCTTTCCTCTATTTGTTATTTCCTTTCTTTTTTTTTTTTTAACATCAGCACAGTTGTATTCCACTCGTGTGATTTCCTCCTCTCCCGTTCCCGTTCGTATTTTTGTTTTTTTCCGATTTAATAAATAATTAATTAAATTTAAACATTATTTAATAAATTCAAATATAAATGATAATAATCTAATATCCATTGAAAGAGGTTTAGACAATTTTTTTAAACAATTTTTTTAAACAATTTTTTATACAATAAAAATTAAATCGTTTAATTAGAAACGCAATACTTTTATTTATTATAAAATTATTTCAATAATTCTTCAAAAACCAAAAAAAATTGGAGATGCCGGGGATCGAACCCGGGGCCTTTCACATGCAAAGCGAACGCTCTACCACTGAGCTACATCCCCTTGATGACAAGTTGATCATTTTAATACTATACACACTAATACATATATATATATAAATTTAAAATACTAATAAAAATACAATAAAAATACAATAAAAAATTAATGTATATTATTAATTACAAAATATAGCTCACACGTATGAAATACACTTTCCATAAAATGTATTTCCATACATTTTATGAAACTCTAAATATCATTTTAATTTAGTCAATAACATTGATGAAACATTTCCGACGACATATTTCCTAAATAAGTGTAGAAAAATTGATGAGTCCAAACGTCGGTTGCGTCCATTAAATAACACCCATGATAGGTCGGATTTACAAGAGAACGGAACGATCAACGAAAAGCAAAGAGTCATCGGTCGCAATTGCATCGGTCGCATTATTATTATTATGTATCCAAAGGCGGGGGTGGAATAGAATACGTGCCGAAGAATTACGAGGGTGGCTAAAAGTCATCACCCCCCCGTTGCGTGACTTATGCATCACCTCGCACTAATGAAGATCTATCGGCTTCTGTAACGCGTGGCCTTTTATCATCCGTTTGTTAGACGATGTCTGCGTTTTTTAACGTTCTCCTTCTTTTATCACCCCCTTCTTCCCTGCTCTTGCCCATGCCCTTGCCCCTACTCTCGTCTTATCCCTTCTTACTTCTTCTTCTTCTTCTGTCCCTTCCCACCTACTCTCTTTTATCTTTTCTCATTCTCTCAGGAAGAAATTCTCGACACACGACACCCGATTATGTACGTCTAACACGTTTTTTATATTTCTTCAAGCATCGTTAAAATCAGTGTGTTAGTAAGAAAAAAAACCCCCCCTCGTCGGGCAGGTTGACGTGACAAAGCAACAATAATATAACGACGACGACGACGACGACGACGACGAATAGACGTAGAAAATGTTTTTGGACAAAGAAATAAACCGGTTGACGAACTCGATAGTAAGATTTAACGTGTATTGGATAAATTATCGTAACTATATGTTTTGACGACACGAAAACATGATTCTTCAGAAAGAATAGAACGTATCATATAAAGAACATATTTGTACACTTCATATACGTTTACGTATATTTGTAAGTAAGTCAGTTGTTATAACGATTAGATCTTGAGTTTACAATTCTAGGAACACCATACAATTACACAATTGTATAATTGCAACAATGTTTAATTGCAACAATTGTATACATAATTTGGTATAATTGTGGTATATGAAGAATTCTATTTTTTTTTCTACAATTAATATGATTTGAATGGTAGAAAGAAATATTAAGTTGTCAAGTATGAAATGGAGCAAATTTCAATTCAATTATACTCCATTTCATACTTGACAACCTAATAATTTTCCATTACTATTATCTTTGAGAATAACATATTTTGTAATGTGTAAGATAAAATAATTATATTTTATTTATTCTTTAGAAAGAAATCCATGTTGACTCTTTTCTCTTGACACCCTGCAATAGTTCCATTTTTAAGCATATTACGATACAGTGAATGCATAAGTATTACAAAAACAGAAATGATACAGCTGTCTAGAAGATAAAACTTCAATTCATTCAATAACATTGTTAAAACGAAAAAATGTCTTAAAACAATAAGACCAATTGTGAATGTTATTCATATTTATTCACGCATGATTAATTATCAGCTCTGGTAAACTCATCGTATTTCATAATCATTCGTTTGAATGATACGAGACATTGACACCACAGTTTTATTTCCTTTCCTTTCCTTTCTTATTTAATTATTCAATATTAGATAAATATTATTATTTTGTATTTAAATAAAGTCATTTAAGTAGATATGTACATACATACGTGCATGCATGCATGCATGCATGTATTCGACTGATAATGAACATTTTAAAAGATAATGTTTTTTTTTTCCTTCTTCTTCTTCTTCTTCTTCTACGGTCGATCAATGCAGAACGATGAAAATTTGAAACGCGATATTAGCTCCCTAATGCTATTCCCCATGGTTAAAAACTTGATAAACCGTAATCCGACACGGGTAACGTGATACTTTAGAAGCGGATAAATAAGAAGGAGTATTCTTATCGTATAAATCCGAGAATCTCCCTTCGTTCGAGTAAAGAGCAAACAGTAACGGGAGAACGATATATAGAAGAAAACACATTTTAAAACAGTGTCATTGTGATTCTATTTACATCTTATATAGAATTATCGAAGAAATCGATTTTTGAGAATGATGAAATTATTTGATCGACATTAGGGGATCGGTTATATGACGTATAAAGATATAGCAATTGATTCGGTGCATTTTTTAAACACACAAACACTTTATTACATTTAAATATTAAAAATGAGAATTACAGCTTATAATACTATAATTAACATGAATATATCCCACTTCGAAAAATATAGTAATAATATCTTTTAAGAGAAAAGGAATAATCAAAGGAATAACCGGGACTGGGTGGTTAATCCTTAATTTTCCAGGACACTGGTTTTTCTCTGAACAATATCTACTCTTTCTCTCTCAACCCTTAAGGACTAACAATTAGCGATGTTAATCCTTCCGGACCTAAGAAGGACCTACGGCCATATATCCCATTACAAACCCAACTCCTCGAAACACGAGCTCGTAAAGATTCTTTTATTACCATCTTTTCTCGGGTGCCCGCGTAAGATCCAGTACGTGCGTAAACATAAAATAACAACAAGATAAAAAGAGATAGGGTGAGAGAGAGAGTGAGGGGAGGGATGAAGGGAAAGGAGGACGAAAGAGGTTTTGTACAATTAACGGACGTAATTACGAGGAAACGGGCTATACTCGTTGGAAAGAATCGTTGCCTTCTCTAAAGAACAGAGTATGCATATTTCATCCTTAGGATCCTTAAGTCCAGGACGAATGAAAGAAGTAATCCTGAGATAACGTCTACAGGACGAGAGAAGATCACCATTTTACCCTCGGAGTTCCGAGAAAGGAACTTCAAGAAAGAAAAAGAGTAATGGGTAGAGATGAGAAGAGAGAAAAAAGAGAACAGTAGTTTACCGAATAGGAATTGGGAGAAGCTGAAAAATCTCTTTGTACGATTTTCTTTAAAGAGGAAAAAGGTTCTCTGTAAATAACGCCGACTATGGCATATATACGTGTACTTTCTCTGTCAAGACCTTTCCTTTATTTTTCTTTTTTTTTTTCTTCTCTTTTTACACTATCCTAGTAACTTTTTCTACCTTTCTGTCTTTTTTTTTTTTTTTTTTAATATACGTCAGCAGATAAGGGTTAGCTTCTCATACTATTTAACAGAAACAATGACAATGATAGAATTAAAGGCTAATTCATTTCCTCCCTTCATTTTCTAATAAATTATTTCTTTTTCTTGCCAAGAGAAAATATAATATCTGACCCGCGTACGCATATACGCACGTTTGTTTTTTATATTTTTTTATTTTGTAAGATTTCGTTTACAACAAATTCAACGCAACATCACCAAAATCAAACGATCATGGCACAGGTGTTAGTGAAATGGATGAGTGACTCGTTCGAAATAAAACAGAAATTCGTGTGTTGTTTACTCCAAAGATGCTGTTCAAAAAATATAAACACGACTTCTTTTTGATGTAGTATTTCAACAGAAGAAGAAAATATTGTTAGCAAAGAAATAATTCGAATAGTAATAAATCATTTAAAACTAGCTAGTAAGCACATTTAACGTTTGTAGGTGTAAATAAAAACCCGAAACCTCTTATTTCTTTTCCACAAACCGAAGAATGACTTTGTATTTTCAAATCTTCCAATGCTCCTTCCGAATTCCCACCAATCCTCCAATTTGCGTTAGACTCTTGAACCAATTTGTTAGGATTATCTGATTTTGTTCTTTTACCTGTTTCTTTTCAATTTTTTTTGTTCTCTTTTCACAATTTTTAGATAGGAAACGTATCTTTCGAGGTTGTCTTTCATCTTTTTTCTTTTCTTTCGTTTCTTATTCATTTTCAAGACAGGTTTCACGTCTGAACAATTCTATAACTGTTGGGTAACCAAAATCGAATGATTTATGTTCCGAAACGATAATTCAGCAGTCAAGTAAAAGTGATGGAAAGAGAACAAGATAAATATCGTTGAGATTTGACACTGTTCATACCTAAATCTTTTTGGCTTTTTCAATTGATAGATATTATCTTTTTTTATCCACTTTTTTTTTTAACAATAAACCTAACGTCGAAGGTTTCAGAAAATAAGTTCATAGAGACAAGTGTTGGAACCTCTTATTGGGTGGAGAATATAAACTGATTTACATTCAATCGATACAATCCTTTTTTTCTTTTTTTCCTCGATCCTATTCATGAATAATAATAATAATAATAATAATAATAATAATAACAATAATAAATTCGTCTCTGTTCGAATTGAAAACGTTCAAAATGTTTTTCTAAGCCTAAAAAGGGATCTACGCTACTATGTATATATCCCTTTATACCTACCTACCTACACACACACACACACCCGTATATATATAGTATATTTGGTAAAACGATACGATAGGGTCATCCACGTGTAAGTCTTCGTATTCCAAAGAAAAGAAAAAATGGCACCTTCGAGGAAATCGTTTGAACTCGAGGAACGTTCTTTCCGTCTATCACGGAATCCTATCAGCAGTTTACCTGGAAACCTACATTTAGTTTTAACCGGTGTCACACCAACTTCTAACCCCTTTTTCTTTCCTTCAAATCCACTATTTCCTGGTAAATATCGACTTTAGATATTTGAGCTTTATTAGATTGCCGATCCGATGCTATAGAAAATGTAAATATATACTCTAAAGTAATTTCACGTTATCGATTTAATCAGAATAACATTGAACTTAACAAAAATCAATTCTACTGTCCATCCTTTCCCTCATTGTTTATCTAATCGCGTGAAATATAATTAATTAATTATATCAATCGTTTATTTCAGGATTAAAATATCCTTTGATGGAAGAAAATAAACCTAATTCGTTACGAACATGTTAAGAAAGAGAGAAAAAAGGAGGAAAGGGGTGGGGCAAAAGGCTATCCCTTCCAGGGATAGGAGGGAAACCCTTTCAATAACTTCAATCTTCTATTCCTATCAACAGCCCTCTAGAGTCTTTTGCTGTCTATCCTTTGCATTTTCAACCCTAAATTTCATTCCGAGAATCCGTTTCCGCCGCGTGTCTGCTTGTAAAATCAGTACATCCGGGTGTCAAAGCGATGTCACTCGAACGATGCCACCCCGTGTATTACTGCTACCACTACTACTACTACCATACGCGCATCAGTTTTAAATTCGATCAATGGGTGATACCAAGCGTAAAACACTTTTAGGGTTGAAACTTTAAAGGCCGGTCGGGCTTTGGAATGGTCAGAGAGAGAGACAGAGAAAGAGAGAGAGTAAATCGTAGTTACAACCGTGAAACTGGGGGGTGGTGGCCGTGACGACGCGTGTTGTGGGAACTCGACGACGAGTGCAGTCGGAAGTGAAAGGATATTCATTTTAAATCCTTGTCCCTATTTTTTTTTTCAAATTCTCTTCCTTTTTTTCCGAACATATCCTCTTTTTCCTTAAACATTCATGAAGGAGGAATTTTTAAATATTAAGTGTTGAAATTAATTCGTAGCAGTTTTTGAGAGACAAATTAGAATTTATTTATCCACTTGCGCTGGCAAGAAATTCACCGACGCGTGTACCAGAACGGTCCAGTGTAATTCGCTGGGAAGCGTCACGCAGTGTTCAATGCCTAAGAGAAATCGAAAGAAACTTTTTATTTGACATAAATTTTGACATATTTAAATAAATACAACAATTAAAATAACACCTAATAATAGCTGATTTGCGATAAATTTGTTTTTGAAGGTAAAAACAGAATACTTGTAATACTCATGTCATCTTTCGTAAAACGCTACGAATTAATTCCAACAACTAATATTTATTTTTACTCGCATACTCTCTCTCTCTTTTATATTATTTTTATAGATCGAAAAACAATGTAAAGGTGATGCGAATTTTCGTTTACAAGATTGAAAAAGTGAAAAAAAGTTGTAAATGGAAGAAGGAATTTTCAAAAGTCCTGTAAAGCACCATATCGGAACGCAAAAATAAAATACAATGTTAGCAGATTGACGTACGTTACAACGCGTAATTATCAACACGTCCGTAACAGAAACTAGAGTTAAACAAAAGTTTGGAAATCTTTTCATCATACTCCAACGAATTTTTGCATTCTTGACAAGGATTTATTCTTCTTTGAGGGTGTGACAAAAACAGTATGGATAAAATGCTAGTCCTTCGGTATAAAAAGATCAATCGGATTTTGGTTTTATTTTTGCCCTTGTTATTGTTGTTGTTGTTGGCTTTTCGAAAAAGGCTACTCGGTTAGATCGAAACTCCGTAGGAAAATCCATCGAATGTTATTTTGTTTCCCCTATTCGTTTATTTGTTGTTGTTGTTGTTGTTATTTATTTTTTAGATTGTCACAGGTTGGGGAAAAATCGATCGAACGAGATTTCGCGCGTAGAAGAGTGGCAAAGAAAAAAACGAAAAGGACAAAACAAACCCTTTTTCTTCCTCGTCATCGTCGTTCGTATTTCTCTCGATCGTTCCTATTTCTCTTCTCGATTTTGTTGTTGTTTAGTTTTTTTCTTCTTCTTTTTTTCTTTTTTTAGAAAAAATTCGATCGGCCGTTTAACGGACGTGTGTACGATTGATAAACAAAACGGTGACGCGTGACACGGTGCACAAAGCCGTGACACCTCTCTTTTCTCTTCCCCATCTTCTTCCTTTCTCTCTCTCTCTCTCCCTGGTATGTTTTTCTACCAGTAAATCACTCGAATTACAAGCTCACGTTGCACAGTCACCTCTCTACCATATAGTAGATATGCACGGTTACTATACTACAAATAGCAATGCACCAAAACGTACGCTGACACCTCCAACGTGTGTTCTTCAAATTCGTTCATGCGATTGTAACACGCCACTGCGACCAAAGTGAAATTCTTTTCTTTTTTTTTCTTTTTTTTTTTTACCCTATAATTCATCCAGGCGCGCATCAATCGCACGTTGTTTCGCTAGACAAATTTTCAAATTTTCCCAATACCACCCGTTATATACTAAGCTCGACGATGTTTCCGAAAAAAAAAAAAAAAGAGAGAAAGTGATAAAGTAAAAGAGAGATGGAC
>JACGTP010001362.1:0-10890 GCA_023678845.1 Mischocyttarus mexicanus
TTCACATATGTAGGCTTAGGAGACAGCTGATACCAAACTCCTTCCACAAAGTATTGCTGCGGTAGGAGTGCGTTACAAGATTCTTCGATGCCCTTGCTTACTAAGATCCTCGACTTGAGTTTAAGGTACATGCTTTTATTCTGGTAAGTGACAGGTAATTCACGGTAACATACCGTTGAGTGTCTTACCTTCACAGGAACAGGTGTGCATTTAATAACATGGGCAACTTCTCCCCCTCTTACAGCCATATACCCTGGTTTTTTCATTATAGTGTAGGCGAAGACATCAGGCATAATAGATGCGAAGGCTAGTGCGTTCCTTATAACCTGCTGTTCCAGATTGCATCGTTGAGTGAGGACACTTGCGTAGAGGCTTTCAATCTGTTCTTGGTGATTTCTTTCCACATAGACGAACTTAGAATTGACATAGGCGAGCATATCCATGTTTTCGGGTGTTATTTTCGCCCTTGAAGTGAATGTTCGTTTATGTTGCGTTTCCAGAATGTATAATTTTGGGTGTTCCGTTGTAATTAAATTGTATCCACAGAGTTGATGTTCCTCCTTCTCCATTAACGCGAATGTGATCTCTCCTCTTGTTACGGTGTACATTGGAAGGATCTGTAATCCACTGGCAGGTGATGTAATTTTTATTGCTGCACCTTCATAGAGAGCTGTGTATTGTTCAAAGTTACACATTGAATTTGGGATTACGGTCCAGAAAGCACTACCGTTCTCGTCTGTAAAGCACGNCAAAAATCGCAGCACTTACAGACCCGAATTTTAATAGTCCGTTCCACACGCGTGATGTAATAGTTTCCGCAAATTTATTTAGTTCACTTTCACTCACAAGGTTCATTAAGGTAAAAGTTTCTGCCTGGACTTTCTGGCCAGCTGCTCCTCTGGCTATGTGGTTTAGAATCGACGGTTGCTCGATGGGGAACATCACATGGTCCCTTAGATTCTCCAGATCCGATTGAGAATAGATTCCACTAGTAGCCAGTGATCCCGCATCGGTGTATTTCCACGGCACCTCGGTGTCCGGGTTGAGAACTTGGGGATTCTTCACATATGTAGGCTTAGGAGACAGCTGATACCAAACTCCTTCCACTAAGTATTGCTGTGGTAGGAGTGCGTTACAAGATTCTTCGATGCCCTTGCTTACTAAGATCCTCGACTTGGGTTTAAGGTACATGCTTTTATTCTGGTAAGTGACAGGTAATTCACTGTAACATACCGTTGATTGTCTTACCTTCACAGGAACAGGTGTGCATTTAATAACATGGGCAACTTCCCCCCCTTATTACAGCCATATACCCTGGTTTTTTCATTATAGTGTAGGCGAAGACATCAGGCATAATAGATGCGAAGGCTAGTGCGTTCCTTATAACCTGCTGTTCCAGATTGCATCGTTGAGTGAGGACACTTGCGTAGCGGCTTTCAATCTGTTCTTGGTGATTTCTTTCCACATAGACGAACTTAGAATTGACATAGGCGAGCATATCCATGTTTTCGGGTGTTATTTTCGCCCTTGAAGTGAATGTTCGTTTATGTTGCGTTTCCAGAATGTATAATTTTGGGTGTTCCGTTGTAATTAAATTGTATCCACAGAGTTGATGTTCCTCCTTCTCCATTAACGCGAATGTGATCTCTCCTCTTGTTACGGTGTACATTGGAAGGATCTGTAATCCACTGGCAGGTGATGTAATTTTTATTGCTGCACCTTCATAGAGAGCTGTGTATTGTTCAAAGTTACACATTGAATTTGGGATTACGGTCCAGAAAGCACTACCGTTCTCGTCTGTAAAGCACGAACCTTCGGAAAAGGCACAGCTTATATGTCCNTGAGAACTTGGGGATTCTTCACATATGTAGGCTTAGGAGACAGCTGATACCAAACTCCTTCCACTAAGTATTGCTGTGGTAGGAGTGCGTTACAAGATTCTTCGATGCCCTTGCTTACTAAGATCCTCGACTTGGGTTTAAGGTACATGCTTTTATTCTGGTAAGTGACAGGTAATTCACGGTAACATACCGTTGAGTGTCTTACCTTCACAGGAACAGGTGTGCATTTAATAACATGGGCAACTTCTCCCCCTATTACAGCCATATACCCTGGTTTTTTCATTATAGTGTAGGCGAAGACATCAGGAATGATATATTGAAAGGCCAGGGCGTTCCTTATAACCTGCTGTTCCGGATTGCATCGTTAAGTGAGGACACTTGCGTAGAGGCTTTCAATCTGTTCTTGGTGATTTCTTTCTACATAGACAAACTTAGAATTGACATAGGCGAGCATATCCATGTTTACGGGTGTTATTTTCGCCTTTGAAGTGAATGTTCGTTTATGTTGCGTTTCCAGAATGTATAATTTTGGGTGTTCCGTTGTAATTAAATTATATCCACAGAGTTGATGTTCCTCCTTCTCCATTAACGCGAATGTGATCTCTCCTTTCGTTACGGTGTACATTTGAGGGTTCTGTAATCCACTGGCAGGTGACGTAATTTTTATTGCTGCACCTTCGTAAAGAGCTGTGTATTGTTCCAAATTACACATTGAATTTGGGATTGCTGTCCAGAAAGCACTACCGTTCTCGTCTGTAAGGCACGAACCTTCGGAAAAGGTACAGCTCATATGTCCTTTTAGAGATATCAAGTTCTCTTTAACTTTTACTGTTCCTGTATAAGTTCTAATGTTCGCCCGCACTGCACCTTGTACAATTACACTGTCCTATGTACCGTCGATGTCAGAGTATTGCGTGCCAGAGCATCTACCGTCTGTTCCTATGGAACCCGATAGTGTGATACTCCTAAAGTTTGTGGAATTTATTTTAAGTCCGTTTAGCTGAGTGAAAGAGTTAAGAACAACCGATCCACTATTTACAACACTTTTGCAAACGTCGGCTGATACATCCATTAGGTATACTCGTCTCCCGTTGTGGACTGTCGATATGTGTGAACTCATTCCGCAGTAGTAGATCGTACGATCGATTTCAATTCGGCATTGAAATACTGGAGTAGCTTTATAATCAGTCAGCTGTAAAAGCTGGATGTAGGTCGTCGTCTTGTTTGGTGTCACAGGGGGGGGGGTTGCATTCTCCCGTTTCTAGCAGCGACACAGATGTTATGTTTGCAGCGGTCCCGCTACAGTCATATCCTAATAATGCTGTTGCAATGGGTAGCAGACAGCTGACGGACGAGATGATTTTACCAAGGTTGAAATACATTTCTTTTAAACAATGCAAATAATTTTTACAATGGTATACAGAACATATATACTTTAGTTAAAACAAGATTAAAAATAGCAGTCGGTTTGTTTAGTAATAATTTTAACGAATTTTCGGCGAATTTTTTTTTTTGAAATTGATAACATAATTCAACCAATTTTACAACAGATTGTAGTACTTCTAGTAGTAGACGTCGACGCTTTAATAGTAATCGTTGGCATATGACGCATTTCGTTTCGATACACCTTAAGACAAATCTTTCTATCTTCGTCAATAGTCGTCGGACACTTAAGGATAAGCGCCGAAATTCTCCTGGGTAGACCATTTTATGTCGGGAGACATAAATTGTTAAAGTAATTATTGACTTTTGACAATCTCGTAATAAATGATTAAGAGTTTTATTACACATTTTGTTTGGCTGAATACTTAACAACTCAAAAGAAAAATGAAGTTAATCTGTTAAAACATTTGTTGTATCAGAGTTAAACCGTTACGTTTCAAAAGGAATAAAGCAAAGTTGAGAAACCGAACTTACTTATGCTATAAGTATTTTATATGTTGCTTCGTTAAGCTAAGACCGATGACTGACGTCGGGAGAGATCGCTGCTTCCCACGCAACGCCCTAATGAAAAGGAGTGGTGTTATCCCCACTTACCATATGTTTTACTTATGTTAGTGGATTTTACGAATAACCCATTACAATCGTTTTAAAAGTATATAATAATATTATTAATGTTTCAGAAGAAAAAATTATTTTTGAGCTATTTTTACCTTATCGCGATGGACAATCCTAGTACTATTTTTAAAACTGATTTTTATATTGTTCTTAGGCAGCACTTCTAAAATTTGATAGGGGCCAGAATATTGGTTGCCAAGTTTAGTTGTTGGCTGTTTTAATTGATAAACATTTTGGCCGATAAAGAGATTTTGATTACGTGCTTTTCGATCATAATAGACTTTGGATTTAATTTTGGCACCCATCAGGTTCCGTCTTGCTATGCCTTGCGACGTTCTGATCTTGTGTACTAGATTAAGGTAATACTCTAAATATGTATTTTCTAATTTTTCGCAAAGATACTCGCTTTCAGAAGGTGTATTTGCATGCTTGCCGAAGACAAGCTCGTGAGGTGTAAACCACGTTCCCTCGTGTATGCTTGTATTGTAAGAAAACATTGAGTAAGATAGCCATTTATCCCACTCGCTGTTTTTAGTGATATAATGCTTTAGATATTCTATCAATACTAAATGAGATCGTTCAATAGATCCATTAGATTGCGGATGGAAAGCAGTTGTTCTAATTTGTTTAAATTTATAATGCTTTGAAATAGCTTTCATTAAAGAACTAATGAAGTTAGTGCCCTGGTCAGTGAGAATGACCTTGGGAGCACCAAAGACATTCAATAAATAATTCACCATTCCAACTGCAATGTTAGCTGTTGTTGCTGATTTGAGTAGTACAGGTATGAAAAATTTTGTTAAAAGATCTTGAATAGTTAAAACAAATCTACTACCTTCTTTAGTAACCTGGAGTAGGCCAACGATGTCTATGGCGATCTTGTCGAATACCGCTCCAGGCGTATCGGTGAGAACCATGGGTTCTTTTGATTCTACCCTTGTTAATTTTTTTATTTGGCAGCTCTCACAGTTATTTACAAAATTTTCAACATCCCTTTTTAAATTCTTCCAAAAATAATTTCGACGAATTCTTAATTTTGTTTTAGTTATACCTTTGTGACCTTCAATAGGCGAGGAGTGGCACTCGAACAAGATGCCATCCCGCCTTTGTGGATCTAGAGCTGTAACTTTGGCCGTACAAATAATATCTTGACAATTCTCGGTTTCAAAAGTACTCAGAATCCTTGATTGAATATTTTTCCATTGGACGTTATCAAGTGACCTTGTTTTAGCAATGCTTACGGACGAAAGATCGAGCTCGCACGCAACAGAAAGCAAAGCGCCTAATGCTTCTAGTAGAATTTCGTACCTTACTGTATTTGCTACGTGCTCTTTAATAGGTATAGTTATTTGTTTATATTTATTAAATTTTGAAACTTTTGCACGTGCTAATGTTAAATTGTCGAATTTTGGTAACAGTTTTAGGTCGTATAAGTGTTCAGCGCCCCTATCGCACGGTCTTCCCTCCAAATCCATAAATATTACAAGATTATCGTGTCTAAAATTTATAGGGTCTCTTGAGATACCTACATTTGTTGAAAGCATTTAGATGTTAGTATCTAAAGGAGCTAGTGTTGGAGAGTAAAGGGCGTTATAGTCGCATATACTTCCCTCGTCGGAGCCTAAGTCAGTCTCCATTGTAATGCGGGGTGTGTCAAGATGTTTGTTCACCTCACCAGCTGTGTCGTCGAGGTCGTAAGTCACATTGTCTTTGTCATCGTCCTCGTCGTCCGTAGGGAACCGTCTTGTCTCGAATTGTACTGTACGGTCATTTGTATTATTCCTATGTACTGGGAGTATTTTAGTACTATTGAAAGGGTTTCTAGAAAGAGCGTCTGCGTTTGCATTCGCTAAACCCGGTTTGTATATAATTTTGAAATTGTAGTCTGCCAATTTTAAACTCCACTTCACAAGTCGGGAAGTGGGATCCTTTACTGATTTAACCCACACCAACGGTCGATGGTCCGTAATAGGTGTAAACTCTCTTCCGTACAAGTACGGTCGAAAATAACTAACGGCGTAGACGATTGCCAATAGTTTCCTTTCTATAGTCGAATAGTTTGTTTCTGCCTTATTAAGAATTCTTGAGCAGTACGAAATAGGGAGATCTTTGCCGACTGGACCTTGACTTAATACCGCGCCAATCGCGAAAGCGGACGCGTCAGTGGTTACATTAAACGGTAATTCAAAGTTTGGAAATATTAAAATATGTTCCCTGCAAAGAGTGTCTCTGAGTGAAATAAAACTTTCGTCCTGAGAAGCTTCCCATTTAAAAGGAGCTTCCTTTTTTAACAGATTGGTTAGCGGTTTTGCTATTTTGGGAAAAGATGGTATAAATTTACGATAATAACCCGCTAGACCTAAGAATTGGCGGACTGCTTTTGCATGTTTAGGTTTAGGAAATTCCTTAACCGCTATTAGTTTCCTTGAATCGGGTTTTACTCCGTTTTCACTAATAATATGTCCTAAATATGTTACTTCCTTTCGAAGAAATTCGCACTTGTACGTCTATAGACGTAAGTTTGCTTTCCGTAGCCTATTTGCTAATCTAGTAAATTTAATTTCGTGTTCGTTTAATGATCTTGAATAGAGTATTACATCATCTAGGTAGACGAACATTTCTTCGCCCTGCAATCCCGTTAGAACAAGGTTCATTACCCTTTGAAAAGTTGCAGGTGCGTTTTTAAGTCCGAACGGCATACGGGTAAATTCGTAATGGCCATAGGGAGTGGAGAAAGCAGTTTTAGGTTGATCTTTTGAATGCATTTTGATCTGGTGAAAACCAGATTTTAGATCAAAAATAGAGAAGTATTTTGCAGCCCCCAATTGATCAAGGATTTCCGTAATGTTGGGAATCGGGTAGGCATCACCTATGGTTTTCTCATTTAAATTCCTATAGTCTATAACCATTCTCCATTTTGGCTTTCCTGCAGAGTCTGCCTTTTTTGGTACAATCCATACCGGAGAACAATAGGGAGAGATCGATGGTTTAATTATACCTGTTTCTAGAAGATCGGATGTTTGCCGTAGGATTTCCTCCTTGTGTACAGGAGGAAATCTGTACTGTTTGGTGTGTACTGGTATACCATCACTAGTGTAAATTCTATGACGAAGTACATCTGTACATCCGAGTGGCTCTCCCGGCAGATAGAAAATATCTGCATTCTCATTTACTAATTTCATGACTGATCGCGCCTCTTCCACATTCAAATGATCGAGGCGAAGAAGAGATTTACCAGATTCGACTCGAGAGGATTGCAAGGAAGGTTTGGCCTCAGAAGCAATGTTTTGATTGCTTTCTTCTTTATTAGGATCGGTAAAAATGGTATGGATGGAGGTAAGGATGCAAGATAGGTCAGGATCCTAAATTTCGGATGCTGGTATGTTAGCATAGGATCCTGAATGTGGGAGGGTATTTTCTTTGAATTCAATTAGCTTTAAACGTGGAACTTTGAACCAAAATTCTTCCAGTGCTGTATTAGAAACTTTGTAATACCCTTTACCTTGACAATTTTTAACTAAAGCTAATTTTTAACTACAGCAAAAATTCCTGTAGGCAAATCTAGACGAGGTAAGTAACCTTCCGAAATGTTTGAATTTAAAATATGACAATACAAAATTTTTGACGAACGCGACGGAATGCAAACACTTTCATTTCTAGAAAAAGGTATATGCATGTTCTTAACACTATTCCTACCGACACTTCACGTATACCTATTCCTACCGCGGCCGGTCAAATGACCGGTCTTTCACAACTTATATTTTTCAATATTGAATGCAGACCAATAGCCAGCTTACCAGTATAAAAATATATTTTCTTTTATTTAGGAGTACATAAACTACATTTTATTCTTTTTTGTCGCACTTTTTACAAATAGGCTTCTCAACTGTACATTTTCCGCATACGTACTTTTTATATTTTATAAAGATTTTATTCGCTTTATTATCTTTATAATACCTTATCTGACATGTTTTTCGTTCACGGGAACCTGTACTTGTACTTGCGATGGGTATTGGTTGATTTTCTTTGCCTATCTCTTGTTAATATTCGATGGCAAGTTCTTCTGCCAACTGAAATAGAAATTCCTGTCTTGTAATTTCTCCTCCCGTAGGAGGAGAAACACCCATGCATTTACATACATAACACCCATGCATTTATCCCGGCTAAATCCAAGATATTAAAAAATACTTGCAAAGGCCATCTCCGTGATTTAGAGTTTACCGAACAATTTCTGGCTATTTGGTCAGTCACATCTACGCCAAATTTGGTGCTATTATACAACTGAATTGTCTCCGGTGTTCGGGTGTCATTTTCTTCAATTTGTACGGAATTGTGCATTGAACTGAGAATTAGAACTTTCTTTCTTTGTTTGGCTTTGTAAACTGTCAACATACAATTATTTGAGCGATAGAGTTTAGTTGAGAAAAGTGCCGTGTCGTCGTTTTTCAGTTTTGCCAGTCTTGGTAGTTCTTTTCTATTTGCTCTAATTGTCCCAACAATCGTAGTTTTTTTTGCCAAAAGTTTTATTGCTAAAGATAGGCTTGTAAAAAAGTTGTCCGTGGTTATATTTCTTCCAGATCCAACATACGGTTTTGCTAATTTCATAGTGACAAACTCTCCAAGAGGAACTGAGGGTGAAACTTACTGTAACGTATTATTAGTCTTGTTCACTATTTTGAAAATGACACTTACAACACGTAATACGATATAAAATATTATAAAATAATAATAATGATAAAAGACTGCCAAGTATGAACTTTGTGACGTTCACGTTTCGATGCACTCTGTTCGTGTTGCAAGACTCTACTGATTTGAGTTCGTGAGAAGACGTCTATACATTTCCTTCAGTTATAAGTTCTTTGTTCTCCGTCATAGTAGATAAGATTACGTGAGAAAATTTGGGAAAGTGGACCGTATCAGATCAATCAATCAAATAAACCGATAGTCGAACGAGAACTGTTAAACACTTGGAAGTGCCGTAAACCATTTTCTGGAAGGCACTTATAGGATAAAATCATGCCACAACTACATTACCTTTCGTTTGTAACGAATTTATAGTTTTGACTTTGAGTCTTAGAGAAAAACTATTTTAAAAATGTATAAATCGTACCACCGGTCAAATGACCGGTCGTGGTAGGTAAGACAGACTACAAATTTTTCTCAGAAAATAAACAATAAAAAAATAAGTGAATATTGAAAAATGTATCATACATATATTTTAGGAAAAGTCATAAAGTTTAAAGGCGATTCGCTTACGTTAAATGTAGGAAATTTCAATTGAAAATTTAAAAACGGTCAATTGACCGGTCCCGGTAGGAATAGTGTTAAAAGTCAGACACCCTGCAGGATAATTAATAATTGCATTTCTGGAAGCAAGAAACTCGTTTCCAAGGATCCCCCTGGTGTGTATGGGAAAGGTTTCATTTACTTAATGAAATTTAATATCTTCCCCAAAGGTACGAATAACACAAGTACCTAATGTCTTTTGTTTGTCCGTCGTAATGCCTGTCAAATAAAGTATGTTTGTCTTTTCACTTAAAGTCGAAGGTCTTATAGCGTTCATCTTCAGCAAATTTACTTCAGCCCCAGTGTCAATCATGAAAGTCGCTTGTCCGGTCAATTGTGGTGAGGTTCCCGCGAAACAAGGAGACTCCCACCTTGGATTGTATTTTAGGTGGCGGATCGCGATGGACCCACATCTTGAACTGGACTTTTGGGCCTCTCGGTTACTGTCGGGGAGCGACGGGCATCCTTCGCCGCCCCCGTCTCCGCGTTTCCCGAATTTCTGTTTTCCATTTTATATTTTAGAGTACGGCATTCGAAAATCGAGTGATCAAAGCGTTTGCAATATCTACACTTCTTCTTTACTGGGCTTTTCGCTTTAGTTGGAGATTTTTTATTATTTGACTCCGAACTACTAAAATTTTATGTAAAAGGATTCCCATGCTTTCGCCAGCATGTTTCCTCTAAATGTCCCTTATTTTTACAGTAATTACAATGTCTTTCGACCGGGCTATCTTTTACGGGTCGAATATTCGCGACGATTTTCCGCGATTCGAGCGTATTTGATGGAAATTTTAGACTTTCCTCCTTTAAGCTGTTATCTACATAAATAAGGCAAGCTTGAGCCTGATCAAAATCATCAAATTTTTGAAGGCCCATTATCATGCGGTGATCCTTTGGAAAGCCTTTTACCAGTGCATTTAATCCTTCCGTTTCAATTTTCTTTACTACACTGTACCCCAAACGACCATTCGCTTTCGTTTCTTCGTCTATAATTGATTGTGTTAGCTCGCGAATTCTATTAACGTATTCTAGGACATGCTCTCCCGGTGCTAAGCGGTCGGGAACTAACTGAGCACGATAGTAGTTAGCGTCACAAGAAGGAAGAAAAGTGTCTTTTAAGCGATCAGGTAAAGCTTCTACTCTTTCTATTCTTAAATTTTCGACCGCGTAATAGGCAAGCCCCGATAATTTAGAAAGTAACAATCTTGTTAACAAAGCCTCTGTATCGCTGGTATAGCCCGAAGGTAAAGATTCTAACGCACGGCGGCACGCTCTAGTGAACTGTATTACTGACATATTTCTACCATCTGTTACGTCACAATTGACGAGTGAAGGAAAGTAGTAAAGCTAAGCCTGTATGGCCACTCTGCGTTCACCGAGTTTAGCCGGGACCAGGCAGGTTCGTTTTCCGAAGATCAAGAAGAGATAAAAATGACACAACGAGGATATTTTATAGGATTATTTTAGGTTATTCCACTGTAAAAGGGATGAAGTTAAAAAGCACAATGGGCAGTCACTTAGAACGTTAGGGGGTTAAACTAGTAAATTGAGCATGCGGTTAATTAATTTATTATGTATAAGATTGAAATTTCTGTTGGTGTTAGTTTAGTTCTACTCTCGATATATCTACTCTCGGTCAATCTCGACTATAAAGGAATCTCAACTCCTCTCAAGCTGTCTTCTAAATTAATTTTTAATTTTTTTT
>JACGTP010001363.1:0-10889 GCA_023678845.1 Mischocyttarus mexicanus
CAAAAGTTCGAAGAAGCTTTTAGTATAGTTTAATTAAGGTTAACTCAAGGATAAGAAACGGTTAATTCTAGATAAATCCACAACAGTTGGAGTTTTTTTATGTAAAAACATTAAAAGGTTGCGTCAGGGTTGCGTCAGCGTAAAGTTAAGGTAAAGTTAGAACAAAGTGATAGGCAGGGAGGCAAGGGTTCAAAGAATCTTTTAGCACAGTTTAGTCAAGTTTAACTCAAGAATAAAACACGGTTAATTCAAGATAAATTCACAACAGTTAGAGTTTTTTTTAGAAACCACATGAAAAGTTTGCGTCAGGGTTTTCTCAGCAAAAGTTAAGGTAAAGTCCAAACCGTGTGATAGGCAGGAAGGCAAAGGTTCGATGAAGCTTTTAGTATAGTTTAGTCAAGGGTTATGCAAAAAAAACACGGGTAATTTAAGATAAATCCACAACAGTTTGATTTTCTTTAGTAAAAACATTAAAAGGTTGCGTCAGAGTTTTCTCAGAGAAAAGTTATAGTAAAGTCAAAACAAAGTGATTGCAGGAAGGCAAAAGTTCGATGAAGCTGTAAGTATGGTTTAGTCAAGGTTAACTGAACGATTAGACACGGGTAATCCAAAATAAATCAAAAAGAGTTAGAGTTTTTTTAGTAAAAACATTAAAAGGTTGCGTCAGGGTTTTCTCAGCGAAAAGTTAAAGTAAAGTCAAAACAAAGTGATAGGCAGGGAGACCAAGGTTCAAAGAATCTTTTAGTACAGTTTGGTCAAGTTTTACTCAAGAATAAGACACGGATTATTAANAACGATTAGACACGGGTAATCCAAAATAAATCAAAAAGAGTTAGAGTTTTTTTTAGTAAAATCATTAAAAGTTTGCGTCAGTGTTTTCTCAGCGAAATGTTAAGGTAAAGTCAAACGAAAGTGATAGGCACTGAGGCCAAGGTTCGAAGATTCTTTTAGTACAGTTTAGTCAAGGTTAACTCAATGATAAGACACGGTTAATTCAAGATAAATCCAAAATAGCTAAAGTTTTTTTTAGTTACAAAATTTAAAGGTTGCGGCAGGGTTTTCTCTTGTAAAAGTTAAGGGTAAGTCAAAACGAAGTGAAAGGCATGGTGACAAAGGGTCGAAGAAGCATTTAGTATGGCTTAATCACGTTTAACTGAACGACTAGACACGGTTAATCCAAGAAATATAAAAAACAGTTAGAGTTTTTTTAGTAAAAACATTAAAAGGTTGCGTCAGGGTTTTCTCAGCGAAAAGATAAGGAAAAGTCAAAACAAAGTGATAGGCAGGGAGGGTAAGGATCAAAGTTGCTTTTAGTACAGTTTAGTCAAGGTTAACTCAAGGATAAGACACGGTTAATTCAAGATAAATCCACAATAGTTAAAGTTTTTTTTAGTTAAAAAATTTATAAGTTGCGTCATGGTTTTCTCTGCAAAAAGTTAAGGTAAAGTCAAAACGAAGTGAAAGACAGGGAGACAAAGAATCGAAGATGCTTTTAGTATGGCTTAGTCACGTTTAACTCAACGACTAGACGCGGTTAATCCAAGAAAAATAAAAAACAGTTAGAGTTTTTATGAGTAAAAACATTAAAAGGTTGCGTTAGGGTTTTCTCAGCGAAAAGATAAGGTAAAGTCAAAACAAAGTGATAGGCAGGGAGGTTAAAGATCAAAGTTGCTTTTAGTACAGTTTAGTCAAGGTTAACTTAAGGATAAGACACGGTTAATTCAAGATAATTCGACAATAGTTAAAGTTTTTTTAAGTTAAACACATTTTTCGATGCTTTATTTCATACTTGACGAACCCATTTCATATCTGACTGCTCTGTTTCATATCTGACTGCTCCATTTCATATTTGACACTACACGATGCGTTTTTCTGGGATAATTTTAAAACAAAAGATGCTAAATTTTTTCTTTGAATTTTAAGCGTGCAGAAGACTTGTACCTTGTAAAAAATGTGCGATTTGCGGTCCATGCAAGGTCGTAGTCCTTTTCTAAAGTACGCTAAAATTTAATGTCGCAAAAAATGCGCATTTTCTTTTTTAGTTGTCATCTACTTTTTTTCAAAGTATCTTTAATATAAACATTGCTAATTTTTTTCAATGACTTACAAAGGATCAGAAGACTTCTAGTTTTTGTAAAATGAACAACTTGTAGTCCATACTATTTCGCAATCTTTGCTACATCACATTTATCAATGCTCTATTTCATACTTCACGAACCCATTTCATATCTGACTGCTCCATTTCATATCTAAAAGCTGTATTTCATATCTGACAGCTCTACGTTGCGTTTTTCTGTGATAACTTTAAAACAAACGATGCTAAGTTTTTTCTTTCATTCCCAAGCGTGCAGAAGACTTGAATCTTGTAAAAAATGTGCAATTTGCGGTCCATGCAACGTCGTAGTCTTTTTCTACAATACTTTAAAGTTTAATTTGGCAAAAAATTTGTATTTCTTTTCTTAGTTGTCGTCTACGTTTTTTTAAAGTATCTTTAATATAATCATTGCCAATTTTATTTCAATGATTTACAAAGGATCAAAAGACTTGTAGTTACAGCAAAATGTTTAATTTGTAGTCCATACTATTTCGTAATCTTTGCTCCATGACATTTTTCAATGCTCCATTTTAAGCTTGACGAACCCATTTTATATCTGACTTCTCCATTTTATATCTGACTGCTCCACGTTGCGTTTTTCTGTGATAACTTTAAAACAAACGAAGCTAAGTTTTTTTCTTTGATTCTTAAGAGTGCAGAAGACTTAAAACTTGTGGAAAATGGGCAATTTGCGGTCCATGCAACGTCGTAGTCTTTTTCTACAGTACTCCAAAGTTTAATTTCGCCAAAATTTGCATTTTTTTTTTTAGTTGTCGTCTACGTTTTTTTAAAGTATCTTTAATATAAACATTGCTAATTTTTTTTCAATGACTTACAAAGGATCAGAGGACTTGTAGTTTCTGTAAAATGTTTAATTTGTAGTCCATACTATTTCGAAATCTTTGCTACATCATATTTTTTAATGCTCTATTTCATACTTGACGAACCCATTTCATATCTGAATGCTCCATTTCATATCTGACTGCTTCTTTTCATATCTGTCTGCTCCTCGTTGCGTTTTTCTGTGATACCTTTAAAACAAACGATGCTAAGTTTTTTTCTATTATTCCCAAGCGTACAGAAGACTTGTACCTTGCGGAAAATGTGCAATTTCTGGTCCATGCATTGTCGTAGTCTTTTTCTACAGGACTCCAAAGTTTAATTTCGCCAAAAATTTGTATTTCTTTTCTTAGTGGTCGTCTACGTTTTTTCAAAGTATCTTTAATATAAACATTGCTAATTTTTTTTCAATGACTTACAAAGGATCAGAAGACTTGTAGTTTCTGTAAAATGTACAATTTGTAGTCCATACTATTTCGTAATCGTTGCTACATCATATTTTTCAATGCTCGATTTCATACTTGACAAACCCATTTCACATCTGACTGCTGTATTTCATACTTGACGCTCCACGTTGCGTTTTTCTGTGATAACTTTAAAACAAACAATGCTAAGTTTTTTTTTTTGATTTCCTAGCGTGCAGAAGACTTGTACCTTGTGGAAAATGTGCAATTTCTGGTCCATGCATCGTCGTAGTCTTTTTCTACAGTACTCCAAAGTTTAATTTTGCCAAAAATGCGCATTTTTTTTTTAGTTGTCGTCTACGTTTTTTTAAAGTGTCATTAATATAAACATTGCTAATTTTTTTTCAATGACTGACAAAGGATCAGAAGACTTGTAGTTTCTGCAAAATGTACCATTTGTAGTTCATACAATTTTGTAATCTTTGCCACATCACATTTTTCAATGCTCTATTTCATAGTATAGAAGTCGAGATATCGAATTTTTATAACGCTTTACTATTTTAATGTCGCGTAGTCGAGTTTTCTACGCTGCGAGCGTCTCGTTCCGCCGAGATCGACCCTCCCGCTCCGCGCACGGTCGTGATTGCTTGGTCTTGACTCATTTCTCCATCGTCAGTTATAATTCGACAATGACTTTCATTATTAAGAAAGAGTAATTTTTTATTAGTAATTGACAGGTTAAAAGTAGACAATTAACACTATAGATCGCTATAAACAATATGGCTGTACCTCTAATACTATTTATGTTATCGAATACAGACTTTGAAACTACGCAACTCACGATCAACAGAGCGAAAAATAACAAATTTTTACTTAAAAGTTGCGTTGAACCAATACCTTTGCTTTTGTTGTTTTAGAATTTCTAAATGTTGATTATTCGCTTCTTGGCGATCTTGATAAACAAAAGCCGCAATTTGCCGTTTTCTTTAAAAAATTCCCGTAGCCGTATTATAAATATTTTAAAAAAGTGAAATATACATATTGTTATTTTGCTCTCCTACAATGTATAAAAAAATAAGGAACGATATAAGATTGTTACTTTTGACGGGGCGATTGATCAAAAAAACCAACTTTTTTTGATTAAATTTTGCTTTTTGCAAAAACTATTGAACTTATAAAAACAAAATGGCACGTACTAATTGGTAATAAAGTAATGTTACTTGTTCATAAATTTCATGAAAATATATTAATGTTAACTATTGAAAAACATTACGTAAAAAAACAGCGTTTGCAAAATTTTGACTTTTTACGCGACCGCCATTTGCAAGAAAACTATAACAATTTCGCATATCGCACTTTTTCCACCTTAAAGAGAATTTCATAAGAAACAAATTAATCCCAGTAAATTTTTTACAAAAAACTACTAGTTTCCGAGAAATAAGCCGCGATTTACGGAAAAACACGATTTTTTTCGTATTTTTTCACATTTTGATTTTTAATGTAAAAAAAGCAAATTTCTCGGAATACGCATAATGCACATCTTAATGTAGAACACTTTCCAGGTCATTTAAAATTTTGTGCGCTTAGGTCGGAGCAACAGCCTCTCAAAATGCTAGATGGACTGGACTAATGGCCGAGTGTAGTATCGCAGTTAGTATTTATGTTAATAAGATAAGCAAACGTACCCGTCTAGAATAGTTGATCGATAATATAAACACCGATAGTCGACATCTCGGTACTTGACACCGCTATAGCCGAAACGGGCTTAGAAAAAACAAGGAAGCGAAGAAAGACGCCTAAAACGACCGCGCGACTATCTCGCGACGGATACCATAGCGCATAGACGTGTAATCGTAAATGAATAATTAAAAATTAAGTAACACATACTAAAGATGAGTTATTAAAATAATTAAAAATTAAATAACACATAATAAAAAATGAGTTATTTATTCATTTTACTACTTACCCAAATTAAATAATTTTTATTTTCAAAATTATTTGAAACATTCACGAATAAAAAAAACTTGACACGTTTCATAATAACAATGCACCATATTTACACAATTGTTTTTTTATTAAACATATTGTTAAAAAAATAAAAAAAAACGAAGATGAATAAAACATACTTGACAAAAATAAAAAAAAATAAAAATAAAAAAAAATAGGAAAAAAAAATAATAAAACCGACAAGACTTGAACTTACGACAAAAAAATTACGTACCTGTGCCTTTACCCGCTCGGCTACCGCCGCTTATGACAGTACATGAAATGGAAAGGTATATATACGTCCTGAAATATTTATTCAAATTTCGTCGGCCAATATCTCGAAAAGGGTTAAGCATTAGACAGAGTTATATAGATAGCCTTGTATTACTAATCAGCATTTACAAGTGTGCAAAGTTTCAAAGGAAAACTTGAGATACACTTGAGGTCTTCTCCTTGTTAGTACATTAATGAACGAATACGAGGAGATGCCTGACGCGAAAGGCGGCGACACCGGAGAATCCGACGACTTCAATAGATTGGAAGATCGGTATTACGCGATTTTATTGAAGGCAAACCCGGACAAACTACCTACGAACGTTAACGCGAACAAAACATTGCCAACCACCTCCGGGAATTCGGGGACCGCCTCTACCACGGAACACGCGCTACTAAACTAAAGCTGGTGATCGCAACGGATAAGTACAACTCTTAAATGATTTCCGAGCGCGCGTAAATGCGCTCATTTCATTTAACATTACCCCGAATCCAATCATAACTCATTTGGTAGCGCGTTAAATGCCAGATGAATATCAAATCGAGTGGCGCGGACGCTTGCACATGCTCTTGTCACCGCATCGTCGGGTAAGTGCTTGATTTGTAGAGACAGAACCCATTCGTTATACCAATGCCCACAGTACATGGCCATGTCCACGGAAACCTGTTGGGAAGCATTTGCCAAACATTAGAATTGTGCAAATTGCTTAGACGCGCATTCCGAGAGGTGTCAGGCAGAACGGTGCTGCGTGTGTAAGAAAATGCATCACACAACGTTACACATTTACAAAAATGACAAAGGCAGAAGAAATGAAGAAGCACGCGGTCGGGACGACCTCCGAATTAGAACCACAGTCAGCGTGACTAGTGCCGGTATTTCAAACGAACCCGACATCGGTACCTACGAAACTAATGATGAGCGCGATATACGAGGTTAGGAAGGGAGATGACACGTGGATTAAATGTCGCGCGTTATTAGACTCTTGTGCGTCGGCACATTTTATGACTGAACACTTCATGACGAAACTCAATCTACCGATAAAGTCATATTCGATCCCTATCGGCACGATCAATAAGACGCATGTAACATTACGCTGAACCATGCAGCCCACAGCACAAGGAAAACGACAAAATTCTAAACAAATATAGATTCCCAAAGGAATAGGTAATCTAGGATAAATATTTGTTGAGAAAGAGAGTAAATTTAGAATTGTAATCGATGATCGATAACATCGATATATTAGCAGCGCCCCTAGTGATAGACAAGGGTAGGAATAGGAATAAAGGAAAAGGAACCGTACTGGTGTGTCGACCGTCTGATAGATATGACGTGTCATGGTATAAGAGAATGTATTAGTACAAACGAAAGTTAGAATAAATATATAGTATTGTTAAAGAATGATTTCAAGTGTTATTATTAAACCACGAACCTTAACAATATTCAATAGTATATCTACATTAGTTGTGTATTTTTACCATATATTTTATTATAGCTCTATTAACAGGCAACGGAAATGATTTAGATTAGATATCAACCAAAGAAAAGGTCTGATTCATCCATTTCGGTTTATTTACCTGTAAGTCTAGACAGGAAAAATTCCAAGGACCAGAGGAAATACTCCCACTCTACGGCGGTGCCTACGGTCATAAGAGGGCCATTGATGACCAATAGAAAATCCATGGTTATTAAGAACCGCCCTGTAGAATATAGAGAATCTTACCCCTCCACTATATGGAGGATATAAATACTCATTCCGGACCAGATTCGAGGTCTCAGACACTTACCAAAAAACACAGTCAAATTTATATAATTGTACGTTTTCAACACCTGCTTTAGTATATCTCAGTGGTGTTTGCCTTTTTCTTCTCGTTGTTATTTATTTCCTTTTATTAAAATATAATACTGTTAAGTATAATACCTTTATACTATAATCTATGTATGCTGGTACGTTACATCTATATATTAGGTTGGTGCGTATAAAATGTCGGATTCTTAAGTGATTGTATAAAACTACATATCTTTCTTCAAAAGTTGTTTATTTAAACAAAGTATGCTCCATTCGCTTCAATACACTTCTCCCAACAAGATTTTAAAGCGTAGATGCCTGTCTTAAAAAAATTTTGGTCTTTAGAATTAATAAACTCTGATATCGAGTTTTTTTAGACTGTCTTCATTTTCACAGTGTTTGCCCCTTAAAAACAGCTCTAAATGCTTGAAAAAATGAAAATCGGTCGGCGAGAGATCCGGTGAATATGGTGGTTGCTGCAAAACTTCATATTCCAGTTCGTTCAGTTTCGCAATTGTTTTGTGCGATGTATGCGGCCGAGCGTTGTCATGGAGCAGTAGTGGGCCATGCCGATTCACAAGCGATGGGCGTACAATTTTTAACTTATCGTGCATCTCATCAATGTACTGGCAGTACTTTTCGACCGTAATTGTCTCCCCAGGTCGAAGGAACGAATAATGGATTACCCCAGCCGCGTTCCACCAAACTGTGAACAAAATCTTCCGTGGATGAAGCGATGGCCTTGGAGTATGGGCACAAACCTCATCCTTGTCAAGCAACCGAGCACACCTCTTTCTATTGTCATAAAGAACCCATTTTTCGTCACACGTAATGATCCAATCGAAAAATGGCTCTCGGTGAAAGCGGGTTAGCAATGATGAGCATACGTTTAACCGATCCAGCTTATTTCGCTCTGTCAGTGCGTGCGGTTCCCACTTGTCCATCTTCTTAACCTTGCCAATCTCAGAAAGGTGTCTCAATATCGTTGTATGGTCAACTTTTATCCTGATAGCAAGTTCCCTCGTGGATACGGCTGGATCCGCTTTCACTAGAGCCTTCAGGTCATCATTCTTCACAGACGTTTTAGGTCTTCCGCGCGGCTCATTTTGCAGTGAAAAATCGCCAGTCCAAAATTTTTCGAACCAACGCTGCACTTTCCGATCGTTAACCGTATTCTCCCCAAACGCTTGGATTATGTTGCGTGCAGCTTTTGCAGCACTATTACCAAGTTTGTACCCATAAAAGAAAATGACGCGAATGTCGGCAGAATTCATATCGGCAATAAACTCAAAAGAAATAACAAAAGGGAAGACCTTCGAGAAAACCTATTTTGCTGATTTATTGGGACATTAAGAGAAAAGATATTGACGATATCTGAACAATTAATGAGGTCATAAGCAGTTTTACACAAAAAAATGATGTCTGCGATCATCCTACGTTTACTTAACGTAGATAAATTCATACGATCAAGAATAGAATCATAATTATGACAGTAAAAAGGCATAGGACGGCCACAATGATTGGCAGCAAGTCTCAAAAATTTATGTTGCACTTTCTCAGTGTCATAACTATGAGTAATGTAATAAGGAGACCAAATAATACTTCCATATTTCAAAATAGGCCGAACCAGTTGACAATAAAGAATTCTTAATGTATTCGAGTTATTAAAGTGCTTAGACATTCTAAATATAAGTCCCAGAGTATGGAAGCTACGAGAGATAATATTATTATAATGTAATTTAAAAGAAAGATTAAAAGAGAAAATAATGCCAAGATCAATAATAAAATCAAGAGAACATAACTCAAAAGAGTTTATAAAATATTTATATGTATGAGAATTTTTTTTCTTCTTACGATTAAAGTGAACAACATGGCATTTAGACAAATTAAGAGACAAATTATTGCTGAGAAACCAATTATAAATTCTATTTAGATCATCTTGCAAAAGCTGAGCGCTCTCAGGACCGCTAATGCAATTAAATATCTTCAGATTATCAGCATAGAGTAAAAATCTAGAATTACGAAAATTATTAAAAATATCATTTACAAAGAGAATGAAAAGTAGAGGACCAAGATAGGAGCCTTGTGGAACACCAGAAGTAACATTACCTTCCCTAGAAAATGAATTGATAAATTTAACAATTTGAGATCTTTCATATACAAAACTAGTGATCCAAGAATGAATACATCTATTAAGACCAAGCAAGTGAAGCTTATGAAGTAATATTAAATGATTGATGGAATCAAAAGCTTTACTGAAATCAGTATATATAATGTCTACTTGAAACCCTTTTTCAATATTGGTAGTAAGAAAATTGTAGTAATTTATTAAATTAGTAATTGAAGGTTTTAGATACGTTTCGAGTTTTCTAAACATGTGTTTCTTTGCTAGCAAAGATATTTAAACCTCGATTTGCGTCGCAGGTCGCCCTTTGAATTTTTTCCTATTTAAATTTTTTTCTATATTTTTACAGTATGTTGGTTTTAACAGTAGAACTACCAGACAAGTCCAAATGACTGGTCGCGCACCTTTGTTATTTAATTCCCACCTCATGTTACATTTTTTTTTCAAAATTATATGATGACTTTTCTAGATATTAGGAATGGTTTGTAAAAATAATTTTTTTTTTATAACTTAAACAGAACTGTGTGATGTCCCGTCACGATTTCCCACACTAATTTTTCGCCAATAGTATAACTAAGACACGAATAATAATATTTCAAGTAATCTAAAGGAACATTTTATTAAACAATATATAATAGTTATATAAAAGTCTAATCAACCAGATTCTACTAATAAATATAAAGTTAACGACAACCTTTTCCTCCGATCTAAACATTAACATAAAAACTAATAACAATTCCCTCCGATAAATAAGAGAAATTAACTAAAACACAAAATAATATTATAACGAAGAAATATTCAGAGGAGAACTTGAAACTTCTCTTAATAATCAGAATTAGAGAGGAAAAGGAAACATAAATTATCGACTCTTAGAAACCCTACACAGAAACCGTTGGCCGACGACATACGTCCTCTCCAATAACCGTATTGGTAATATAAATAAAAGAATAAAGAAAGTTAAAATGGAAGAAGGGCACATGCTTTTTTTCAATAATATATAAGCGAAGGTTTGTCGCGCCTGCTAGAACCTGAGCCTGGGAAGACCGAAGGATCTCGAATGTATAATGGCGCCAAAGTTTCCCGTGCCCGTCGAACACCCCTTCGCTCTCCCCAGGAAGGGTCACTGTTATTTTAAGTCTTAGAAACCCATAGGCGTAGAAGCGGCCTGGGTTGTAATTGTATTAATCTTAAAGACTGAGGTAATGACGATTAAGCGGTGCTCCTGCACCCATGCGATAGTAATATAATGAGATAAGAAAGGATGGATGAGAAAGAATGAATGTGTGAAAGGTAATGCGTAATTTCAATAAATATTAAACTGGCGATAAGTTAAATTTATATATGAATAATAATTTGAAGCTGGACTACGTGACAGAAAC
>JACGTP010001364.1:0-10886 GCA_023678845.1 Mischocyttarus mexicanus
AGATCTCGCGAGAATTTTGCCAAAAGCGAAAAAAAAGCCTCAAAACTATGGAATTTTTTCGCGGTGGTCAAGAATCAAAGTATCTTGTCACGTCTTGGTGACGAAATAATATTATTAAACTTTTATATTAACTTTACCGCTTTGTTGCAATATATATACTATTTTTACTATAATTAAAACATATACTTACGATTTCGATAGAAATATACGGTAAACTTTATATTCTACTCTCAAAATAGTACAGAATCCCGTATTTAAATTTTTTTTATATATATATATATGGTGATAATTATTGTTAAGTCTTCAAACATTCCTGTGAACGACTATATACCAATACGCTTTACAAATATTTGTTAATCATAAAACATAAATTAATGTCGATCATAAGGAGAAGTACTATACTAATTACCAGCGTTCATTAACTTACAATAAGTATAAGTTCTCAAGTAATCAACTTTTATCAATAAACATTTAATGCCTATTGTTATTAACAATTAATTAATCATTACATAAAACTCCTTATAAAACACATATATTACAAGACAAACTATTGTTTATAACATTTAAATATAATAATGGAAAAGGTCTGATTGTTAATAACAATAATAATTATATAACTTTTATTTGCAAATATAGTTCTCTTACTCGTGGGAAATGTGCAGGTGCAAAGGAATAAAATAATCTTTATCAAAGCACACGTGCAAAAATGCAGTGTCAGCACATTCTTATTCTACCGTGGGATGAATCTTTCCACACGTGCAAAAGCGCAGCATCAGCAAATACCTTTCCTACCGTGGGACGAGATCATGCACACGTGCAAAAGTGCAAAATCAGCACATTCTTTCTTTACCGTGGGATGAATCTCTTCACACGTGCANTTTGGAAGGTTTTTTCTCCCAAAAGAAGAATTTTCAAATCGAGAATTTTGCCAAAAGCGAAAAAAAAGCCTCGAAACTATGGAATTTTTTCGCGGTGGTCAAGAATCAAAGTATCTAAACGTTTAAAACTCAAAACTCTCTTAGATTACCCTGTTCGTAATTTTTGGGGTAAATTATTAAGAAATATCTCAAATTGAAGCTAAGGGTTTTTTCTATTATTCAGTAGTAATTTCTTAACGAGGCACAAAAAATTTCGTTGTTTGGAAGGTTTTTTCTCCCAAAAGAAGAATTTTCAAATCGAGAATTTTGCCAAAAGCGAAAAAAAAGCCTCAAAACTATGGAATTTTTTCGCGGTGGTCAAGAATCAAAGTATCTTGTCACGTCTTGGTGACGAAATAATATTATTAAACTTTTATATTAACTTTACCGCTTTGTTGCAATATATATACTATTTTTACTATAATTAAAACATATACTTACGATTTCGATAGAAATATACGGTAAACTTTATATTCTACTCTCAAAATAGTACAGAATCCCGTATTTAAATTTTTTTTATATATATATATATGGTGATAATTATTGTTAAGTCTTCAAACATTCCTGTGAACGACTATATACCAATACGCTTTACAAATATTTGTTAATCATAAAACATAAATTAATGTCGATCATAAGGAGAAGTACTATACTAATTACCAGCGTTCATTAACTTACAATAAGTATAAGTTCTCAAGTAATCAACTTTTATCAATAAACATTTAATGCCTATTGTTATTAACAATTAATTAATCATTACATAAAACTCCTTATAAAACACATATATTACAAGACAAACTATTGTTTATAACATTTAAATATAATAATGGAAAAGGTCTGATTGTTAATAACAATAATAATTATATAACTTTTATTTGCAAATATAGTTCTCTTACTCGTGGGAAATGTGCAGGTGCAAAGGAATAAAATAATCTTTATCAAAGCACACGTGCAAAAATGCAGTGTCAGCACATTCTTATTCTACCGTGGGATGAATCTTTCCACACGTGCAAAAGCGCAGCATCAGCAAATACCTTTCCTACCGTGGGACGAGATCATGCACACGTGCAAAAGTGCAAAATCAGCACATTCTTTCTTTACCGTGGGATGAATCTCTTCACACGTGCAGAAGTGCAGCATCGGCACATTCCTTTTCCCACGCGAGAATGAAAGTTGGTTAAAGAAGGAGAACTTAGCGTAGTGGGAGTAACTCCCACTCTTACCTGCAGACTCGACGTGGGGAACCAAGAGACTCCCTGTCGTCAGTCTACCGGCAAATCTCAAACAGTCTACTACTAATAACATAATAGCTCTTAACTTCTTTTTATACTTATATTTTAAAATATTTTATAGAAAGTCTCTCTTCTTAATACTTTGTTTCAATAGACAGTCTTTATAAAGATAGTCTAATACTTTACGCTAAACAAAGTTCATAAATATTAGAAGAACAGTCTTTATTAAGATAGTTCTTTCTTAATATTTAACTATTTTACTTCGGAAGACAGACTTTTATTAATCTTGTTCTTTATTAAAGCTTGTTTGATTAATAAGCTACTTCAACAATTTATATTTCGTCTTCGGTAAATTGTAATCGAATTGTAGTATACTACTTAAGAGATCGTACCGTTCGTTATTATAATCGATACTTTTAAATAGTACACATTTGTATTTCATCGCGAGTTACTTCGAATTGTATTGCGCGTAACGTCGTTAGTTTTGTGCGTTAATTTGTGTAACCAACAGTGTATATTAACAAATTCAATTTACTTTAAGAATATACTTTTATTTTACCAAATTCAAGTGTTTAAATTGAATAATATCCACCTGTTCGTACCATCATCCCGCAATACCTAACTCAACTACTAGTATCAACCAAAGGTAACAACACTTGCGCAACATCGATGCGATTAAAACGGAAGGAAGCTACCATTATTTCAAAGATTAACAACATCTAAAACAACAGCACGGTAAGTAAAAATTCATAACATCTTTTGAGAATAAAGTTTTTCTAGCCCAGATCCCTGGTAAAGTACCGGCTTCACGGGCTGACCAAAAATAGGGCAATTAGGTTTCCGAATCGTGTAGAGTTTTATTGAAAAATTGACCGAGAAAACGAAACCGACAATAAATTGTTATTGTTCTGTGACAAACCTCTTCTAGGACGTCACAAGATCAAAAACTGGTGGCAGCGGTGGGATCGCGAAAGAAAGACTTTTTATTTTTTCTAAATTAAATTATTTTTACTTGCCGTTAAAAATCTTTTTGTTTAATCGTAGTAAAATACTTTAAAATGTCTCAAGATCAAAGGAAAATCAGGCCTGATACTCCATTCTCAGATGAGGAGCATTTAGGTCCTGAAACTAGACAAAGCGATGTAGAATTAACGATTCGTAAAAAAATGGACGAAATAATTTCATTTCAAACACAGCTTAATAGATTACAGCAAGATACATATAAACAAAAAGAAGAGTTAGAAAAGAGAGAGCTAGAAGTAGAGGCACAGAGAAAAGCATTGGAACAAGAAAAACGTAGACTCGAGCTTAGAGAAATAGAAATTCGCAGGTCAGTAGGGGGAGACTTCGATGGTTTTCGAGGTTTCCAACAACCGCCAACACCGGTAGGCTCATTTGTTCCTTTGCAAAGAACGCCAGGTTTATCGTCGCGTCCAGATTCCCCTCAACCAGTCCCCAGGCGAAGTATCCAAACGCCGGTTTTGGACAATAATGAAGAACTTAGAAGAGAATTAGAAGACCTAAGGCGGGAATTAAATATGATGAAGAGAATAACACCATTTGCTCCTCATCCACCATCCCCCTTACCACGTACGTCGCATACATCAATTAAGTTGCGAGAAATAGTAGAGACCGTTCCTAAATTTGATGGACGCAATATACCTGTCTCTCAGTTTGCACGAGCGTGCCGACGCGCTTTAGAATCACTACCTTATGATCATTCAAGTGAAGTAGAAATATCTCTAACTAGATTATTACTTTCCAAATTAAGCGGACACGCTTACTTAGTGGTCGAACACTTGAAAGTTGATAAGGTAGAGGAATTAATTGAAAGTCTTAAGGACGCGTTTTTACCATTGCACGGATTAAACTTTTATCGTGGTCAATTAGCAACTGAATTTATGAAAAAAGATGAGCACGTGCTTGATTACTACGGTCGAATGAGGGAATTAACGCAATGTATTTTGGACGAGGAAACTAAGCTATCAGGAGTTCTAGATTATAAGGTAGAAAAGAAGATAGAAGAAGAAGGCTTAGCGGCCTTTATACAAGGTCTACCACGCGATTATCAATTACCAATTAAATTCGAAAATTTTAAAGACTTTAACACCGCTCTTAAATGCTTACTTAGAGTCGATAAACAAATTCAGGAAGAAAAAACAAGGATGGAATCTCCATCTACTAAAAATCGCGTTGCTAATATAAGGCCAATCCACGAAGTTAGAAAATGTAGCCATTGCAAGAAGGACGGTCATTTAGTAGAATCTTGTTGGGTTAAATTAGGCTACCCTATCTCCTTGAAACAGAATCAAACATCTCCAAGCAGCCCTAAATCCTCTCCAAAGAAAAATGGCACAATAAAAAAGAGGTGTATATTTTGTAAGCGTTTTGGACACGATATTCAAGAATGTCGTCGATTACAATTTAAACTTAACAAAGAGAATTCGGGAAACTTGAAGGAGGGTGCGACGAAAGACGCGCGTCGCTCCCCGCCGCCGGAACCGCGTCCGAACAGTCCAAGTCAACAACCGGGTCCGTCGCGATCCGTCAAATAATATATAGGCCAAAGAGGGAGTCTCCCTGTGTCACGGGCACCTCACCTCACCTGACTGAAAAAGTGACTTTAATGATAGATACTGGCGCGGAAGTAAATCTAATGAAAATTAACGTTTTAAAACCGACGACAAGAACCGACAAGACGAACATACTACAATTGACAGGTATTTCTACTGACAAGCGTAACACGTTGGGTACTTCTGTGATTCGCATATATGGGGAAGACGCATTATTTCACTTAGTTGAAGAGAACTTCCCAATACAATCCGACGGTATTTTAGGAACCGAATTTTTAAGTTCTAGGTCAGCAAACATTGACTATGACCTCGGATGTTTGAATCTCAAAGATATTTCTATACCCTTCTCAGTGAATCAGAGTGTCTGTATACCGTCACGTTCGTCGCTCACTACATATTGTTACATTATAAACTCAAAATTTAAGGAGGGATATATACCTCGTTTACAACTTCCGCCAGGAATTTATGCCGGCGAAGTTTTAATAAGAAACGACAATGGCAAGGGTTTTTTCAAAATTTCCAATACTACTTCGGAAGATTTTATGTTTGAAATTCCGCGGTTGGAACTATTTGACTTTATTATTGATACCCTTCCAAATTCAGGATCCAATACCGTTAAAAATATATCCAGTATTCCTGATCCTAACGAATCCAATGTCCTTTCCTTTATCCACACAATCTTCGCAGAGGAAGACAGAAAGGAGATTCCTGGAGAAAAAGTTCCAAAAGACGAACCATCTCTACAATCCTCCCGATCCGAATCTGTAAAAGCACTCCTCCGCCTCGACCACTTAAATACGGAAGAGGCAAAATCAGTTTCAAAATTACTTAGCAAAAACGCTGACATCTTCCATTTGCCAGGCGAGCCATTAGGTAGCACAGATATTCTTAAACATAAAATCATCACGAATGACAATGTTCCTGTGCACACCAAACAGTATAGATTTCCGCCAGTACATAAGGAAGAGGTAAAGAAACAAACTTCGGAGTTGCTTAAAGATAGAATTATTAGGCCTTCTTTTTCTCCATATAATTCTCCAATATGGATTGTGCCAAAAAAAGCGGATTCAAAGGGAAATAAGAAATGGCGGTTAGTGATCGATTATAGGAATCTTAATGACAAAACAGTAGGAGATGCGTACCCGATACCTAATATAACAGAGATACTAGACCAACTCGGCGCAGCAAAATATTTTTCGACTTTCGACCTGAAATCCGGATTTCACCAAATTGAAATGCATCCGGATGACCGCGAGAAGACAGCTTTCTCGACCCCGTATGGTCATTATGAATTTAATAGAATGCCGTTTGGCTTAAAAAACGCTCCAGCAACCTTTCAGAGGTTGATGGATCACGTCTTGACCGGTTTGCAGGGCGAGGAAATGTTTGTGTACCTAGACGACGTAGTTCTTTACGCAAGATCTCTTAGCGAGCACGAAGCAAAATTTAGTAAACTCGCGCATCGCCTCCGTAAAGCAAATTTGAAACTACAGCCCGACAAGTGTGAATTTTTAAAAAGGGAAGTTATTTATCTAGGGCACATTATTGGGGAGAATGGGGTAAAACCAGACCCAAAGAAATTAGAAGCTGTCAAAAGTTTTCCGCGACCGAAAAACGTAAAGTCAATTCGCCAATTTTTGGGTCTAGCCGGGTATTATAGAAGGTTTATTCCTGCCTTCTCTAAAGTCGCGAAACCATTAACTGATTTAGTTAAAAAGGATGTCACTTTTAACTGGAGAAATGAACAAGAAAACGCATTTTGCTCGCTACGCGACGCCTTGTGTAAGGAACCTATACTTCAGTACCCAAATTTTTCCTTACCCTTCAACGTGACAACAGACGCATCTGGGTATGCAATTGGCGCCGTGTTGAGTCAAGGTCCAGTTGGTAAAGACCTGCCCATTTCCTATTGCTCGCGGATTCTAAATAAAGCAGAAATGAACTACTCTACGATTGAAAGAGAGCTCCTGGCAATAGTGTATGCGACGAATTATTTTCGGCCTTATTTGTATGGGCGCGACTTTACCCTCATAACCGATCACAAACCGCTAGTCTGGTTAAAATCTGTGAAGGATCCTACGTCTCGATTGGTTAAATGGAGTTTAAAATTGTCTGACTACTCCTTCAAAATAGTATATAAACCCGGAACAGCAAACGCCAACGCGGACGCATTGTCTCGAAATCCATTAGAAATTCAGAATGTTCTTCCTATTCAAATTAAACCGATACAATTTGAGACACGAGACGTAATAACAGACAATAGCGACAGCGACCTTGACACGACAGCTGACAAGATAGAAAATCTCGACGCGACGGAACAACTTACAGAGAGCGAGGTGAATAGCTCTCCAAAGACGCCGCTCGAAACAGCTGACGAAAAATTGACAAGGACAGACGACGTAACGGACGTCGAGAGCGACAGTGACAGTGAGAGGCTTTATTCTCCACTAACGTCAACACGCGTGGAAACACGTGCAAGAACAATAACAAATAATGTAAGGGAAACTAGAGATTCCTTACTTCTTAGACACGATAATATTGTTGTTTTTACAGATTTAGAAGGCACACCATGTGATACGGGTGCAAAAATTCTTGAATCGTTTAACCGTTTACCGAAAGCAAAAGATCTAACATTGGCTCGTGCTAAAGTTTTTAATATACGAAAATATAAACTTATTTTAATACCAATAAAGGAACTAGCAGTAAATAGTATAAAATTTGAAATCTTAACAGAAGCACTTGGTGCTTTACTTTCAGTCGTGCGAGAGTTGAATCTTGCTTCCGTCAGTGTCGCTAAGACACATTATTTTGACGACATACTCTGGCAGCGCGTCCAAAGGAAACTGATCAACACCTTTGAATCAGAAAATTGTGTTGTGACAATCTGTTCAGGACAGGTATCGTTTCCAAAACAAGAAGCGAGAGAAGGCATTCTTGGCGAATGTCACTCCTCGGCTATCGGTGGTCATAAGGGCGTGACTAAAACTTATAAAAGAATAAGACAAAAATATTTTTGGCCAGGTATGAAAAAAGACATTGAAGAATTCATTAGAAACTGCGAAAGTTGCCAGGTAAAGAAACTTGTAAGAGTAAAATCTAAAGAGCCAATGGTACTCACCGATACCCCGGGAGCGGCATTCGATAAAATTGCGATGGACATTGTAGGTCCACTTAAGGAAACAATATCAGGAAATAAATTTATACTCACAATACAAGATTTGTTAACTAAATTTTTTATAGCGGTACCACTTAAGACAGCGACATCCGTCGACATAGCAGATGCTATGGTTAAAAATTTATGTAATATCTTTGGAGCCCCTAAAGCCATACTTACCGACCAGGGCACAAATTTCACGAGTGCATTATTGCGAGCGATTGCACGGCAATACCGTTGCAAGCAGATCAAAACGACAGCATTCCACCCACAATCAAACGGTTCTATCGAGCGTTCTCATATAGTCCTAATAGAATATCTTAAGCATTATACTACGAAGAATCGCGGGTGGGATGACTGGTTAACTCATGCAATGTTCTCGTATAACACGAGCGTTCATGAAGGGACAAGATTCACTCCGCACGAACTGGTATTCGGTAAACAGGCTAACGTTCCATCAGCTGATGAGATTTTAAACGAGGATTTGGACGAAACATATTTAACATATTACCTCGATCTTATTCATAAAATTAGGAAATCTCAGACATTAGCAAGACAAAATTTGATGGGAGCTAAAGTCAAATCTAAAATTTATTACGATAGGAATTCGCGTAGTCAGAAACTTTTAGTCGCCCAGAATGTATA
The DNA here is from genome assembly GCA_023678845.1 of Mischocyttarus mexicanus. Classification (NCBI taxonomy): domain Eukaryota; kingdom Metazoa; phylum Arthropoda; class Insecta; order Hymenoptera; family Vespidae; genus Mischocyttarus; species Mischocyttarus mexicanus. The sequence goes on from JACGTP010001364.1 coordinate 8,522, forward strand.
TCTCTTAAAACAACCAACATCAAAGCTTGGTGATCAATACTCTGGCCCCCATCAAATCTTAGAAGTGCTCCCAAAGAATAACATTAAAATTACTTACAAAAATAGAAGTAAAATTGTCCATCAAGACAAAGTAAAAATCGCTCGAAAATAAGTTCCATTTTTCTAAACAATATAAATATTATTATAAACTTTTATAAAATTGTCATACTCTTTAAATCCATTTAGTATAGACACATGATAAGTGGGGACAACCCCACTTCTTCAATATAAGGCATTACGTGGGAGGCAGCAGTCTCTCCCGACGTTAGTCATCAGTCATAACTTAACGTAACAACATACAAACTATCTACAGCATTAGTCAGTTTAATCTTTAACTTCGTTTCTTCTACTTCTTTTTGAAACATAACGATTTAACTACTGGCACTATAAATTCTATTTCTAGCCACTTTTAACAAATATCTTAGTAGATTAATCTTTCTCTTAATAATAATCTTTTAAGTTGTTTAATATCCAGTTAAGCAAAATGTGTCACGAGACTCTAAATTATCTATTACAAGACTGTCGAAAGTCATTAAAAACGCTAGTAACTTATGTTACTAAACATGAAATGCGTTACCCAAGAGAGTTTCGACACTTATCACTAAGTGTCCGACGATTGTTAGCAAAAATAGAAAGATTTGTCTCTGCATGTATTAAAACGAAATTTGTTGTATGCCAACGAATGTTATTAGAGCGTCAACACCAATTACTAGAAGTGTTAAAATCTGTCATAAATTTAGTTAAGTTATATTACCAGTCTCAGAAAGTCTAATCAAAAGTTCGTTGAAGATTACTATTAATACAAACTGACTACCACCTATTAATTAATTCTTACTAAACCATATATGTTTTGTTAATATATTATGTTGTAAAAGTATTTGCGTTATTCAAAAGACATGTATATCAACGTCGGCGGAATCATCACGTTCATCAGCTGTCTACTTCCAATGACCACGGCATTGCTTGGTTATGATTGTGGCGGAACGGCTGCTAACATCACAACGGTTTCACTTTTGGGAGTAGGAGATTGCAATATCCCCACCACTAAGCCAAATAGAACGAGTGTACATCTACAACTTTTACAACTAATAGACTATGAGACTACATCAGTCTTCCAGTGCCGCGTCGAGGTAGACCGAACTATATTTTATTGCGGGATGTCATCTCACATTTCGGCTGTGCACAACGGACGCCGCCTTTATTTACTGGAACTGTCTCGCGATGTCTGTCAAACGCTGATCGATACAGGATCGATCTTTCTTAACTCGTTCACTCATCTCACAAACATAAAGACAAATACTACAAATTTCCGGAGTGTTACACTAGCAGGTACACTTACAACCGATGGACAGTGCGCCGGAACACAATATTCCGACACTGATGGTACCTGGAACAACGTGGTAGTACAAGCAAATGTTAAAATTATTACAAAGACTTATACAGGAACGGTAAAGATTCGGGACAACATCATCTCACTACAGAAGCATCTACAGTGTCCATTCTCCAAGGGAAGCTGTTTCACAGACGAGAACGGTAACGCATTTTGGTCTACGTTCCCAGGATCTACATGTGATTTCGAGCAGTATGCAACACTATACGAAGGTAGGGCTATAAAAATGTCGACTCCTGATAAAAACACCCACCTGTACGCAGTCACAGAGGGAGAAATTACATTTGCCTTAATGGGAGATCGAGAATATGTATTATGTGGATATAGCCTTATTAGAACGGAACATCCTAAGCTATTTATTTTAGAAACGAATCAGCAGAAAACTTTTGCAACAGGAAATAAAATATCATCTAATAATTTGGACTTATTTACTTACATAAATGCAAAATTCGTTTACGTGGAGAAACACCACCGCGAACAGCTTGAGGACCTATATTTCAACGTGATTCAACAACGTTGCCGTCTGGAGAAACAAGTTTTAACTAATGCATTGTCCCTTGCTTTTATTCTTCCGGACGTATTTGCTCAGACCATTATGAAAAGCCTTGGGTATATGGCAATAATTAGTGGCGAAGTGGCGCACGTGATTAAATGTGTTCCTGTGCCAGTAAAAGTGAGACATACAGAAATATGTTACCGTGAATTACCTGTTTCCTATCAAAATGTCAGCATGTTCCTCAAACCAAAATCAGGAATATTAGTTAATAGGGGAACTCAAGAGCCATGCAATTCACTACTACCAACACAATATTTAGTAGAAGGCGTTTGGTACCAGCTATTGCCAAAGCCCACGTACACACGGGACCCTCAAATGTTGATACCAGAGACGGAAACATCATGGAAATATGTCGACACGAGTTCTCTAGCTACCAGTGG